>VBVQ01002482.1:0-24656 GCA_011636635.1 Tetramorium simillimum | reverse complement strand
ATACATTATGTTATATGTATTTCTTTCTACTCGGTGTATTTAAGAATAAAAATCATATTTTTAAATTAATAAATTTAGTAAATGTATTTCCAATATATAAATGAGTAGAGTGTATTACTCAATTTTAATCCGGCATTAAATTAAAACTCTATTTGTAATAATGCAAATAATAATTAATTCACCTTTAATGAAATATGCAGCAAACAATTTACAAATTCAATTATATCGATAAATATTTCATTTTTCATATTTTATTGTTTCAAATTTTATATGAAGCTCATTTATTCAACTTTTATTGTTTATTTAATTATAAAAAAAATTCCGTAATTTTAATTAAATTTATATACGTATACATTTCTCCACAATTTTTACTTGAGGAAAAATTTTATTTCTTTCTTTTCTTAAAGAAAAGATTACGTGATTTGAAATTAAAATTGCCTTTGCTGATTCATTGCAACAGTGGAAATATCTCAAATATATTATTGAACAGTTTTTGCAATCAACATATACGACAGTAATTAGCTGCCAATCGACAGCTGTTTACGAATCACGTAACATTGGATTGTGGATCCGGAAAGTCAGAAGTGTCGAGTAATATCAAACGACTGTCATAATGCTAATTAATGTATGTGATTTTCGATACTCGTAATCTATGTTTACTCCAGTATTACTATTTAATTATCCCAAGTGTGTTCTGATGTGTATTTTCCATCAAAAATAATAATCACGCTATTAACGAATATCAAATGTCAAATCTCAGAATCGAGCGAATAATTTTATGATTATTGTGTTATTAACAAACATTGAAAGTACCAAATAAAGTTTTGCGCGATTGACAAATTTCACATCATTTGCGGTTTAAAACCGTATAAATAAAATACCCAAATACAACTTTAATAAAATGTTGGCAGTGTCAAATCGAGATAAGCGTTAATTAACATGATCGCAACTGTTTCCTCACAGTGTCGCGATGAAAAACGTATTTCAGTAGATAATTAACCAATAGCAAAGCAATAAAGCTCATGACTGATAAATTTATTTATTTTATATATATCTGAATAATACAAATAGTACAAATTTATTTGATATTTGATATTGCTGCACTTGTGCGCTTTATTACTTTCTATATATTTTATCGATATGATGAAACTATTTAGCACAGAGGATTTAGCACATTAAATTAAACTATGCAAACATATAATTAACAAGAAATTATATAAATAATAAATTTATGTCAATCTGCTCTAATTTCATATATTTTATAAATATAATATTGTATTATACTTAATTGTAGTATTATATATATAATACTAAAATTAAATGTGTATAGTATTTAAATAACACAAATCTTAATTTAAATTATTAAGATTTATGTTAAAAAAGAGTAATTTATTTTGTATTCAATTTAAGAAGTACATGATACAAAAATGGCAAAAATGATATGAGATATTCAAAATCATGTTTTAAAACATTTTTTGTTTAGATAACACGTGATAGGATTGGATAACGTGTAGATGATGCATCGGAGGAAATATAATAACTGGTGAGTCAATTCATTCATTATACATATATGCATAACTGGTTTTATTGTAACAGTTACAAAGACTTAATTGTTGTCACATTATAAATAGATTTCATATAAGCATTATTCACGCCTGACTAAAATCTTAATAATTTTCTTTTCTTTTCAACGTTTATATGAAAAGAAACAGAAAACTAATTAAATTTCAAATAATTTTAATTATCAATGCTTATAAAACGACTCTAGGATCATCTTTATTTATGATAAACTTTTATAAATTACTTTCTTCGTTTATATAGTATAAAATGATAACATAAAATTTTTTATATAACACGTATACTGCGTGTAAAACATTAAGAAAATACAAACGGATTTCTAATTATGACATAAAAATTATATATTAAAATTTCTAAATTAAGATTATATAAAAAGATATATATTAGAAATGTTATACGCAAAATATTAATCCCGATCAGATTTAAATGTTAAATGTTCAAATAAAATTTTAGATTCTAAATAAATTTTAAATATGATAAAAATATTCTAATGAAATGTGAATGGAAACGTAATCGCTCTACTTCATATTAATATTTTTCTGACTATCTACAACATACTTGCGGTAGGCCAGACAAACAAATATGTCTATTTCTCAAATATGTCAATTTATGTCTATTTCTACCAATGCAGATTAACTTTAATCTCGGTTTAACATACTTCCTATCTTCTTTTAGTCCTAAGAATTAGAAAAAGATGAAAAGTAAGTTAAACCAATACAGATTAAAGTTAATCTGCATTGGTAGAAATGGACAGTGCGTCCGGTTCACACGTCCTTTTACATCGATGTTATTATCCTAAGCCTCTTCATCAAATCTTTCAATTACTACCTCGATATAGTAACTTCGTCGTAAAGGAGCATTTACACGACATCTAACGTCAGTAGTTATAACATAGCGTATAGTTATAACATAACATTTTTATATAACGTTGTTATAACTTCGGCGTAAATCAGACCGTGTGAACGTAGTCATTAATGACGGAAAGATACAAGGAAACGTTCGAAAATTTTACCTGTTCTCTCACTCGGATCATCCCAGTAAACCACGTCAGCAACATCATCTTTAACACGAGCACACACGTCCACCAAGCATATATAGACCACCATAGCTCGTCTTTCGTCTCATTTGCAGTCGTATTCGCTAGCATTGTCCCTGGCGCGACCTTATCTGCTTAACGTTCTCTCCGCGTTCACGGGGGAAACCCAACGCGTTACTGGCTATGTACTCTTGTCTGAACTGGTGAGGGGCTATTAGCAAGTCAAATGCATGGCATGGTGATAGGTAATCTGATGCGCGACGTAGTCGGGCGGGAAGGTTTAAACATGAGCATTCAGGTTGCGAGATACACGTTATTTTAAATTGAAGTAGTACAAAGATTGATCGTAAAATATGATTTGCTTTAGCTGTATTGTTTCGATAAAAAATAGGCAACCTTATTTAATAGAAGCAGACAAATCTGAAATCTTGGAAAGCCTGATCTTGAGAAGAAATTCTTAATCTTTAGATTTTGAAATAATTTCTTTCCAAGATATATTATTATATAATAAAAAATAACAAAGATAATGTAGATCAAGATAAAAAAAATAAGACCGATGTTTACAAAAAGCTGTGCATTTTTACGAGAAAAAAATTTTTGTATCTCGTTAATTATGAATATATTCATATGTGTTGCAATAATTTTATTTGATTCTATGGAACAGAGAATACTCTCTTGCGAATTTAAAAACTCACATATTGACTATTCGAATAAATTTGAATAGAAATGTTGAAATATTTATTATTGACATATTTAATATATTTTTATCATTATGCAAGTATTTATGCATTAGTATTTATGAAACTTTTAACATTTGTTGTTACAATCTTTCAGTAACAATTTGAAACAAACTGATATTATTCAAATTATATTCAAATAAATTCTATTATTATTGTTTATACAGAGTTTTATTGCAACAATATCATATAATAAATGAATGAGTTAGTTTCTTATATTTTTTATGAAATTCGTATAATTGAATAATCGCATACGTAAATATCAATTTATATTAATACTATTCTTTATTAACATTTATGAAAGTTTGATGGAAGTTATTGTTTCACTTTGCAATAATATTCTTTTAGCATTTTTGAAAGAAGGAAAATTTAATGTTATTAATGAAGTTCTATATGTGGACTACAAACGCCATTGCGCGATATTACTTTTTTTTATATTCGACATTCTCGATACCCAAATCAGATCGTTTCCGAGAAAAAAATCTGTGGCGACGATGTTCGTTTCCTTCCACCACTCCTCTTGGAACTTGACAGTGAGATTTCGATTAACGGAATCGGCCATCTGTCGAAGCCCGCCAGACAGATTAAAGAAGATGTCTAATGGGAATGGCGTTAATTCTGCCATTACTGCCCATAATGGATTCTGACTATTCCTACGTTTCTTTGATCCCAAAATTTCTTCATCCAAATACTCGAATAAACCCTCCACAGTTTGCTGATTGCCCCATACTTGCGTCAAAGGCGGCCATAGCCAATCGTATTCTAAATTAAAAAAGATTAAATGGATATTATTATAAACAAATAAATAAAATACTAGCTGAAGGATTTTAAAGAATTTTAACAAATTAAAGTCACGAATTGAAAACTGATAGAAAATGAGAAATTGTAAAAATGTTTTACCGTTTAGCACTGTGTGCTTGTCACCATAACAAATAATTAATCTCTTCCCGTCAGTCCAGATATCATTTAGTGTAGGTCCTAGACCTTCAATCCCTCTGTCTGGCTTCAAGATTAAGCCTTCGAATTCTCGATGTAAAATAGCTAGCAATTTCCGATGTCTACTTGGCCTTCCTTCGAAGCCCACAGGAAATCTGTTTGTTAATTCTTACGTTAATTAGTACAGATTTCGAATATGAAATGTGGAGCATATTTATTAATAATGATTTTTATCGAACTTTGACAAATAATGCTGAATGCATATGGCATGCAAACATAAAAACCAGAAAAACATTTCTTAATTTTTTAATACATTGAAGAATATTAAAAGTTAATTAAAATTAACCGAGTGAATTAATAATTTAATTATATCATGTACCTTAGTTTTTGCAATTTTCTCTCAGTAGTAATGTAATTTCTTTTACGATCGTTTTTTCTAATTTTATCGCTGTTAACATGAGTTCAAATTATAATAAACGCGTGAATTTAAAATGTATGTACGTCGTTATTAGTGGCTTAGTGCGACTCACCTATGAAAGTCCATAATGACAACTTCACCCCTCGCTACGTCCAAAAAATCTCTCACATCCTTTAAGACCTCCGAAAGAGGTGTGATGCGAATAACGTCGTGATTGACCCAGAATCTATTTATATGATTCCCGTCCTCGTCAAGTGCGGTGCCATTCGGTATTGATGGATAATATCCAACTCTGATATCCAGATATCTTATACCGTGTACCAACTGCGTCCAAACGTCACGATCTTGTGTCAGCAAGTACCGCTGAAAAGCGTCCCGGCGCGTTAGATCGCCGTGCTTGTAACAGCCAGAATTGTGTGTCCCAGGTATCATCAGGCTGCCGATAGGAAGCATGCCGATTTCTCTCCTTTACAAAGAAACATTGTTTGATATTAAAAGCAGTCAATTGCTACAAAAGATTGCGTCTAAATATTACCGGTCTATCAGATTTGCAATAATGAAAAATAATTGCAGTATGTTTGTGTTACACATTTAACATTAAAGACCAAAGACTTTAATATTAAAGACCTTTTATAATCATTAATCTTTCATAGTTGTTTGAATTTTCATAATCATTTTATTTTTATCGCTTATTTTTTCTGCAACTTACAAATGCTAAACTAAAATATTTTAGAGCTTATTATGAGCTTTGGAGTTAAAAAAAGTAAAACTAATTTCAAAATATTTTTGAAACATAAAAGTGATACTTCAATTCAGAGTTTTGAAAATATATAAGGAATTATAATACCTCAAATCGTACATCCAAGTAGGCCAAATTTGCAAACAAGACATGGAAAACATGTGACCATCTTTGTAAAGGATTGCATAATAATCGAGACAATGTGATCCTGGAAGGGTCGCGCCATCCTTTGTGTCCCATCCTCCTGGAAGCGGCGGACGCCCGACAGTAATATTTGTCCTGTAATATCCTCGAGGACGTTGTAAGGAAGTCAAGATCAGTTCAGGCTTGATCATTTTGTCTGGAACAAATAGGATCGTGGCTGCGTCGACAAATTTTTTGGTATTCAAAGTTCGATAGCTTTACGGTGAGAAAATGTGATAAGGGATGGATGCGTTCGATTTCACGACGATTCATTCTGTAGGATAAATCGGATTGGAAACGATTCAAAACTATCGGGGGATTCATTTCGAACGGATCAATGTTTTCAAATTGAATGCGATAGGCGGAAGAGAGACTTAGCGAACAAGTTTTAACGACGGACTCGAAGCGTTTCAACGCGCATAAGCTGGTGATCTGTACTAAGCAATCAGTGAAACACGGAAGCAAAATAGACTCATAAATTTCAAACTTTGTCGATAGAATTTTTACATAAGAATAAATAAGAATTTCAAATAAAATTTAAATAAACTAGTTTATCTACAGTTATTATCCAGTAAACATAAACAGTAGTATAACGTCAATGTTAAAATTTCCTACTCAACAATATAACTGTTATATACAGAGCATGTTACATTGTAGTTATATTGTTAAGTGAAAAATTATAACATTGACGTTACATTATTGTTACTTTGTGTTTACTGGGTATAAGCTAGTGCCATGTCATTTTTTGTATTTTATAGAAAATTATAACGATAAATATTATATTTTAATACATTATTTAATATAGAAAATACGTAAATAAAATAAAAGATACGCTTTAGTTTTTCGATTTTATTCGCATTACTTTTTCGATTCTAAACGCTATCTTCGGCAACGGAATACGATACAAGAAAATGAAACAAAATTTATTACTATGTGCTGCTAACGGGTCAGCAGTGAACACCTTGATCTGGGTATCTGAGTATCTACTGCCCGCTGGACAATCGAATTCCCAATTTACTTCTAATTCGGCATCGACCACCTTATCGCTGGCAGCGATTGGTCTCCACAAAGAGGAAACCGTTACCCACACTTTTCCGCACTGTCCTGCCAATGCTGAAAGTGAAATAGAAAGATAGATTAAAAGGAAATATAATATGAAAGCAGAGTAAATTATATCTCAAATCTTTACGTGTCAGAGAAAAATTATATAGAATAAATATATATGTATATGTATATATACAAATTTAAATATCAAATAAAATATAAATCTAAATATATATACATACAAATATGTAGAAATGCAAAATTATGTAAATATCAGCAAAATAGTTTTACCTCTATACTTTTTTATATTTTTTATATAATATTTGGACGAAAATTAGTGTATTAACATTTCATACTGTGAACAAATATATATATTTGCTTTTTATTCACATATTTATATATACCATCGTAATATAAAGTTTGATAATATAAAGTTTTTCTTCAAATCATTTAAAAATATTTGCTTTATACATTTGTTATTTTGCATTTCCAGTAACATTATAAAAATTACTAAAAAAACCGTGTATCCTAAACGCGATAGTTAATTTATTCTCACCAACATTGCAGAAGACATGGAGAATCAGCAAAACAATTCCTTTTAACATGATTGAAATGATGAGATTTCGATTAAAATTATTTATCTATGGCCTTCGATCTTCTGATGTCAGCAAATATTGTGCACTCGTATTTTAATCAAATAGTTTTTGATTTCCTCGAGCATAACGGATACAAAAGTCTTCAAATTTTCTGAAATTCACAACTTATTCACGCAACAATATTGCCGTATAAATCTCCATTAAATGATAAATAAATGTTCACTTTTAGAGAGTCAATATTTTCTACATAAAAGTTGCATCAAGGATTGTAAGAGAAGCAATAAAAAAATACAGGAAAAAAATTTTAAAAACTATCGTAGGAAAATATATCGAGTTTCATTTTTGTACTTTTAGCTGAAATTTAAGCGGCAGTTGAATTCACTATCAGATGCATCTACGTCACATCTTCATCGGAAAGCATAAAAAATTTGTCTCGTTCTCTTTGCAAATGAAAAATTACCCTGTATCCAAACGCGTGTAGTCTTAGAAATATGATCCTCCTTCGATGACAATCAATTCTTCCGACTGTCTACTTCCGTCACACGTAAGAGAATCTCTCGATCAAGGGTCAAACATTATCGTCACATCGAGAAACTCCGAAACGCGCGAAACGGAAATCGTACGAGAAACGAATTCAGACGCCCGGCACAATGGTCTTGGGCCGGCAACCCGACAACTGAACGATAGGCAGTCGAACGCGAACTACTACCGGTAACCGGAGTAGTCTAATGCAGAACTCGCTTATGGGATGTTCAAGTACATTGTGCTTGCATCCTTCCGTCACTTCCTCGGACGCGTCAATTGGACATGAGGAGGGACCAGTACTCGTTCGTTTTCCTTCTCTCTTCCCTACGTCCGCCTCTCCATCACTATCGGCTACGTGCGTACACTCGGGGTCGGACCCGGCCTGGTCTGTTAAATACCATTTCCTGCATACGCCGTCGCGGAATATATAGTTTCGAGGGAGAACTGGCGATAGATGTGAACTCGACCGACCGATCGGTGGGGGTTGGGGAGGAACGGATTCAGTTTCTACATTGAATTATCGCCCTCGTGCATCGTGCGCAGGGGACTGCATGTCAGGAGGGAACGCGTCGTGAGAGCAAACAGATTAATCGTTACATAGATCGAGGCTGCAGATCGCGATTTATCGATGACAATTTTAGGGTATTTTATGATAGCAGAAACTACATTTTGTTGGGATAGGTCGCGATCGTGAGTACGTTACAAATCGTTTGTGTAATATGGCTCCGCGCTACAATGCTACGTACAATAAATAATTTGTAAACGTTACTCATAAAACTTACTCGATATTTCTAATGGAGATATTTCAATAACAGAAATTCTTTACAAGCTCTTCTTCTTTAAAGATGACTATACTTTTGATTGATTATACTAGTAGTTTTGGATTATTACACGTTAGAATGTCGTGACTAAAATAAAGTCGCGAGAAGGACATGTACCGATTCAAAATTTAAATTTAACGTCAGTCGTTAGTGAGCTAGCCCGAAAGTAAGACGTGTAACCGAGAACTCTGCGGTGTTACGATTTGTAATTGGTTTTATAACAAAGTGTTTCTCATTTTGTTCACCTTGATCGTGCATTCGATAATGATTCCTTATATTTATTCCTGTGAAGTAATTAACATCCAAGTCTCTACAGAATTTCTTTTAAATTCTCGAATTATGAAATAAAATTTTTTTCTATCTCATTCTATTCAGTAATATTCAAAAGAGATTGAAAAGAAAAAGATGTTTTTTTAGGATATTCTCTTTCTCAAAGTGTCTAAAAACATATGTATGTATATTGCGTATGCCAATTATATAGCGTTAATATAACGTCAGAATTTAAATGATATTTCATAAGAATCCATATGTATAAAGTCTATAATATATCTTATTACCAAGTCAAAGGGGAATTCTTTTCGAATCCATTGCAAACTGAAAAAGGATTTCTTTTAGAACAACTTCAGTTTAATTCTATAAGAGGTCAAAAGCTGAGACTTCTTATGGAATCCTTTTTGAACTACCGGAAAGGAATTCTTTTGAGTTTATTTTGAAGAGATTAATAATTCATAAAGAATTTAAAAATTTCAATCCTTTTAAGTTTACAACAATCACAAGTGCTATTTGGGTCTCGAAAATGATTCGTTAACCATCCAGATTTCAATAGAACAGATATACAATTTATTTACAGTGTCATACTTTTAAAAGATAACAGTACATGTTACAGTATATGGATGCAAGTAAAAGCTTTGAACTATAAACTCTTGAATATTTTGATCGCATTCACATAGATGGGGTTACAATTTTAAAAATGAAAATAAATAAAATCTCAAAATAAAATTTTTAACATCAATATATTGATAGTACCAATAAAATATAACTACACTTTTAGACGTTAGTTACGATCATTTTATCTGTCAAATACTTGAAAAAAAAATAGATATTATGTCACTTCAATCCTTTTATCTTTAATGTTTTTATTTAATGTTTTATTTTTAATATTTTATTTATCTAATTTTTATTTCTATCGTATTTATTTATTTTCTATTTAATATTTTATTTTTACCGTAATCAATATCAACGAAATATTTTCAGGAAAGACATTATTGGACAAATAATCTTGTTGAAAAGATATAGTTTCGTAGTTACAATTTCATTGATACCATCGATATATTATGTATATACGTGCACACGACAAAAAAAATACGCCGCTGTAATCATCAGATACTATGCTATATTAAATAAATAACATTACCTTGGCAGAGTTATATTACAGAATTGAAAAAGACATAGATACAATATATACTTTACGCGTATTAACTTACAGTAACACTGTTCTTATCGTGATGCTCTAATCTGACAATTATAGTACATGAAGAATAATAATACGATTTGATTCGTTGAGGTAGATAATTTAATCAGTCTATGAAGCTGCCTTGTCGGTCGGTTAATAATTGTTTATTGATGAGTTTCCGTTCCGACGTTACATAAAAGAATCAGTCCTATTTGCCATTGGAAGATCCTTACAGTCTTTCATGTATGTGACTGAGTTTTTACTGAATTTTACTAAATGATACGGCATCTATTTGATGTGAGATGAACACAAAGATCAAGATAATTTTAAAGAAAAAGATCTTTTTATATAAAAGACGATCAAAGGACAATCGACATGAAAAGAATTGCATTTGAACAGATATGAAGTTAGGAAGGTTCTGCCTTTCGCCCGATTTCTGATTTTGGCAAACTCTGCGCCATGAATATACGAATTAATTCGTAAAACACTTATATAATTAATTATTTTACCTATAAATTATAATAAATTAAGATATTCGTGTAGTCGTACAATTACAATGAAATATACACTTTCTACACGGCAGAACTCTTGCTTCTCCCTGTCCGTCGGCGAAAATACCAATTGAAATTTCTATTCTCTGGGCTTTCTCGTCTTTTCAGCGAAGCGAGTCCTGCAAACGCATCATAAGAGGCATCTCTATGAAATTATGTACATCCATTTTGGTTAAACGCGTTATATTTGGTCAATAACGCGTAACGCGTCTCTATTTAAGCATACTTCGTACATTAAATTATTACCGTCGAATGAAAGAGAAATTATATGTTTTATATGTTACGTGAGCGGAGCTAATAATTCATCCACTTAATCAATTGGCAGTCTCCGATTTAAATCCGTGATGTGCAAAGATATAAGACAATGCGAAGATATATGCAAAATTGTTATCAAACTAAAAAAATATATTTTAAGCTTGATTTGGTATGTCATCATGTTACGTATGCATAATTACATATCTTTGCATAATTATAATAATTTAATACTATATAATATACAATTATATAATTATGCATCTTATATATGTGTATATATACATATACATATATATAATTATTTAAATTTATGTTATTAATATTGTAGATTTTTTTGTACTACGCGAACATTTAAAATTTATTTTATTAGAAGTAGATTATTTTATAGAAGTATAGATATCTACTTTTAATATTTTAATAGATTTTTCATTTCTTTTAATTGCTACCAGCAATATATTTCCTCTAATTTAAGTACTGTTATATTAGTATCGGTGAAACAGCTGATACAAACTGTTTCACCGTTACAAACGTAATATTTGAAATTGTACATAAATATTGAGCTCTGACTCTAGTGCCAACGGAGAGATTGATAAAGTAAGCAGAAGAACTCTGCGTAATCATTACGAATGTCTTGCTAGTTCGCGCGTTGCGTTAGAAGATTCAGCAATTCATTATGATCCATACTATTCAATGTATGTATATCGATGCCGAGGGCATTCGCGACACTTTTCATGTCTAGACCAAAGCTCTTGAGCAGTTCAATAAAGTCCATTTCCTCGCCCGTAAAGGGATTATGTAGCTTGGGGCAGCTATGGTTACATTGCGGCCAAGTGCAGCGCTCGATCATACGGAAATGGCAGTTCTTGACGCACTTCCGTTTGAATGACGGTATTACCGATCGCTGTGGCCTGATGCCGTTAAATATAGCCGTATGGTTGTTGCCATTGACTTGTTTGCCGCCCTTGCGACGACCTGAAAAAAAAAAAAAACACATAAATTTCTAGAAATCATCATCAATACAAACCACGTAAAAAGATCAATTTCTCAAATTAATAATAAATGTTAAAATTGTTATTATCGCAAAATCAAATGCAGTGCCAAATGAGTTTTCGTCCAATCTATTCTTATAAAATTATATGAAACAGCGTGGAACTATTCAAAGAATGTCGACTGTTATTGAGCAAAGTTCAAAACATGTTTGCGCATTGGTAAACCGTACCAGAGTTCTTTCTTCGCTGGTGTTTCTCTTTCTTTATTCTCTCCTCTTTACTTCTCTCTCTGTCCTTCCTGTCTCTCCTTCTGCTTTTATGTTTCCTCTTTCGCCTCTTCTTATTCTCCCGCTCTTGAACCGAACCGGAGACTGGCTTTCTTTCCTGCATTTTGCCAACGGCAGACAATCGGGCTTTTTGCATTTCCGTAGAGGATCCAACTCTGCTTTTTCCGTCTTCGATCGAGGTACCATTTCCCTTTCTGATACCAGAACGCAATAGCTTTTTTAGCGACTTCCCGCACGGTTGATTGGTCTCGATTTGCGAGTGAGTACTGTAGCAGAACGAAAAACATTATCTCTCCGAGGCCTCGGCCGTCATTGATTTATTTATCAAGATGAAGCCGACTACACTTTGACAAATATTTTCTCGGCAAACAACGCGGTACCAAATATATCGATCGGCAACGTCGTCACAACAAATTTTAATTCAGCTACTTACTTGTTGTGTTCGTTGTTACGATAATCTCCGATCGGCATTTGATCCCAACAAAACAACGCCTGTGCAAAAGAAACCTCGTCTATTTTGATCATCTTCCAATCTCTTTTCGTCAGGACGCTGTGACTAATGCAACTCGGGGCAAAGACCGCAGTAACATTTTCAAACGTCTGCCGAAGGCTGTCGCCCATCTTATGTATATAATCCCACTGTTGTCTCGTTACCGGTGCAGCAACGTTATAAGCTTTCATTTGGGCCTCGTCGAATATCCATTGGAAGACAAACAGCGGTGCTAAGATGTTAAATAAAAGAGTTTAAACTTTCTTCGAAACATTACAGTTTAGATACTACTGAAATTTCCATGATACGAGATAAACTCACCGGACAAAGTTGGATAAAGTCGATATCCAAAGAAGCACTTCCACGGCTCGTTAGGATATCTAACTACGCAATTACGAGGCATCCGGGAGTTCCATAATTCCATGCCTTTCTGTATCGCATCGACTGGCGACAGGCCATTCGGAGAGTAAGGCGCTCTATCGAGGAACCATCCGGAATCCGACACACCGCGTATAGCAACGTGTCTCAGGCCTGCACGAATTAATAAATCTCATTTAACAACCGAATTATATAATATTGCTGACTGAAGAAAACCGAAATTTTTATACAATAAGATATAATTCATGTCAAAATAATAAGATAAATGGAGAAAAGAGGAATTAATCTGATTTAAATAATCCGCAAATTTTATAAACGATTCTGTTTCATTTAATGTTAAAAAATGAAAATTTATGTATCATTCTTTAATATGATATGTATATATATAGCATTTTGAAAAACCTATATAAAAAGCCCAGAATGGCACATGAGGAAGTAACTTATAATTAGTCAGTGTTAATAAGAGACAAATTAAAATGTAATTCTACGCTTAAGCAACAGTACAGATAAATATAAATGATTCGTAATAACTATCATTATCGATGTTGATTCGCCTAACATAATTGGATTGTCAAACATATATTATCATGAAAATTGCGGCAATTATCAATAATGATGACGGGAGCCGTTTAATTGGGGCAATAATTGATAAATCGATTGCGACGTACCCAATTCATGATGTATCAGATTGTGGACGCGATTTAAATTCAACATGACGCCGGTGCCGCCCGCGCTGCTACCAGCTAAAAGAAAGGCGCTCGCGTTTTCGAGGCCAAGGGGAACCAAGTCCCGGATGATCTGGACCACGATCTCTGCTCCCATGAAGGAAAACATGTCATTCGGCGACCTGAAGGCCCTAGTGCCGCTCCAGCTGTCGCTCGTGCAATAAGGAACAAAACTGTGGGACGACAACAACGGCATCGTTACGTAAAGATGTGATTAGTGATGCGGCGACGCGAGGTCGACTATACGATAGACAATACCTACACGTGATTCGTGCCCCAAAAGAACGGGTTCTCATCGGGATTCGGCGAAAGCATCCCACCCACTGAAAAAATCGTGTAAACACTTTTATTTGAGCAATCACTGACAATATGTATATGCTGGTTGAGAATCACCTGTTGCCAGCTACAGATATGATATATCGGAAAAACAAATTAAAAAAGACATTGATAATTACTGTATGTTAAAACTTGCAGAACTTTGACGAATCAGATCTCCATAATTATGAATAAATAGCCATAATGTTTTGATAAATTTTAATTGAATCAGTTCCGATAAAGATTTATTTCAGGTCAGAATTATCAAGAAGCATTTAATGATGAAAACAATTAAAAATGAATTATTAATCAACAAATTAAATTACGTAATAGAAAAATGTCCAATAAAGACTGGGTATATATTTCATATGTGTATATAAATTCGCGTACATTAATATTGCGATAAAGGTTCAGAAAATTCTCTGATATGCATGTATGAGTTGGATAAAAAAAATATGATTAATACCGTTGTTGCGATGCAATAAATACCATTCGTGCATAATAAAGCGTACCCATACGTATTGATCCGCATCGCATAACATGTATTATTAAAATGACGCGAGGAGCAATATCAACGCGCGTCCATGGAGGATCACCACGAAATTAATTTATGACGCAGCGCGAGTTTCGGTGCTTGGATGCACGAGCGGAAAATCGTTTTCGTTCCGCGCGACGTATAATTATAAACGATCGAGGACCCACCGTCGCGTGTCTCGGGCCACTGGGTTGACGTCATCAGATGCCGCATCCGCATCCACCTGGTCCTGCAGCTCTTGTGGTCGTAGCAGTACCAGCCGCCCTCCAGGTACATGATCCACCGCCTGGAACCGTGGGACTTTCGTAGATAGAAACCGGCCTGCGATCCATCGTTGCAAGTGATCGACCTGTTGCTTAGATACACTCTCTTCAGGGCTCTCTGATCGTCTAGCCCGTATTTCCCCAAGTAGCTCATCACCTTCCTTATTGTATTACTTTGATACTCCTCCGGCGAACCCAAGGAAACCGAGGAAACGGAGACGGTATTTGTTGGTTTGTCCTCGGCGATTATTGTCAGGATCAATGCCGCCAAGTAGGGCATAATCTGGAATACACGAAACGAAATCTCGATAATTCGATATACAAGTCTGTTTATCCTATATTCTATCACAAATTTCAATTTTGCAATAAATTATTGCAAAATATATGTTTACAGATATTTTATATAAATATTTGAACTTAAATATTGAAATATTTAATATTTAATTTAAATATTAAAATATTATATAAAATGTTATTCCGGAATTTGTGTCTTTGAACTCGACTTTCATGCGTGAACTCTTCCCCGGGTTTTTATAATAGTTTTTACGAACAAACATATCGGCGATCAGGCCAACACATTACACGGCCAACACGTAACAAACGAGCAACTGATGAGGGAATAATTTAAAAAACGACGATAACGAAGGACGCCGAGCTACATGGCGCCACTCTCCTTCTCTATCTCGTGTCCGGCTACCATATCCATCGGTGGCGCATTTTACCGCAACAACGTCCCTCGGCCTCCTGCCCCTCTTTCACGAAAACGACTACTTAGGATCAAGTTCCAGCATCCAGGACGGTAGCCGGCGGCGGAAACACCTCGGAAACAGAAGCTCGGTCTCGATCTTGGTCTGAGATGAAAGCCTGCCGCCAACACTGCGGATGGTAGGAAGGAGAAACGTTGTTGCGACGCAATTATGATCGGGCATAATGGGCCGCAAACGGCGGATTGGGTTCCGCTCCGTACAGAGCAATGGGAACAAAAAGAAGAGGAGGTTCACCTCTCTCGCCTTTCCCTTCGCATTGCGTCGCGAAAGAAACGCACTGCGCGATGTCATGATTCAGCCGCAATCACCGATTGTTGGCCAGGGGTTTTCTCGTGATTCATGTGAAACGCGGATGCGATCGCATTCCGTATAGATCTCGATTTGACGGCCATATCGTATATCACGTTTTTCAGTAAAAATTTAAAAAATGTATCACATATTTTGACAAAAATTTAAAAAACTTATATTCGTAGCCTTGAAAGACCAGAATAAAATTTCTTTTTATCAGTAAAAGTTTTAATTAGTTTGAAATAGCTCTTTAATTTTTAAAACTGATCATTTTTGAATTTTAAGTAATTAAACAACAGAAAGCTTATTCGAACAGATTAAGTTTTAAAAATATATAGCTAAAGATACTTAAACAGAGATAATGAATAATTTTTACTTTGATTTAAATGAAATTTTAACAAAATTTTCAATTATAATTTATCAATAAAAACTATAATATAAATTACGAAGTAATAGACTAATATTATTCCGAAGCTAATTTTTTTTTAAATACCAGATAAGATTTCTATTGACTTTTAAATTTTTATTTTAAATTTTCATTACTAGTTTATGTTTAATAAATAATTTCTTTAAACGTTAACTAGTTCTAAAGTTATTCGTTTTCCGTTGAACTAAAACTGACTTTTATAAGAAGACAATTATCTGTTATATGTTCTCTATGCGGGATAGTGAAAAACTACTTCAAATTATAGCCTAAATTTTCATCAACCCATAGAAAATTTTAGGCTAGAAAAGTTTAGGTCGATTTCGAAATATCAGCGTGATGCGACACTCTGGATTCCTTAAAAAATTAAGGACGACCGAGCGGAAAACGTTTCATGGTTCGCCGACGCTAAGTACCTGGGGTATGCAGCAACCCCTCTATTACCGTAAAACTTAAAGCTGACCGAAAGTGGCATGTCCCCTTCCCGTCGAGTACCTTTCGCGTAACCACAAATTATCGGGAAAGCGTAGCGACGGACTTGCAGCGATTTCGAGAATCCGCATCGAATCGAAACTTTCGGGAAGGTCATAAATAAAGTAGACGACTCGAACGGGGGTGCTTCCACTCTGCGCTTAACCGCTTTATTATGCCGTAAATCAATTCGTTGGGGTGTCGGGTTGGTTGCGGAGGGTGAGTTTTATGTTATGCTCTGAGCGAGGCTATTTGAAAGCTATTGAAAGAAAGAGGGTTGAAAAGCTGCCTTGAACAAAGCTACAGTTCGGCAATGATATCGCAACGCAAATGTTATTACTTTTTAACAATATATAAGTATATATATCATTTATCTATTTGCTAAATTTAAGCGTCTCTTTTATGCACATTTTTTTTAATTGAAAATAAAATTGAATGACAAATTATTGATAAATTGACAAGTTTTTAATTATAATTTTTATAGTTTTCAATTTTTAAAAGTTAATATAAATAAATAGATAAATGAAAATTTATACGACATACTGTTGTATATTTTGAAGAAGAGAGCCAAAAATGGTACAAATTTTTTCTCTTTTATTTTTATTATTTATTATATTTAGCATCATATATATAACTTCGATACTGAACGTTAAAAGCACGATAAGCAGAATATTAAACGATATCGTAAAACTGCAATCAAAAAGCACATACATATCACAATAATTTATAGGTTACCAATCTAATTTTATTTTATATTACAAGTTAACATTTTATTTTTTCAAAATATTCGCATACGTTCAATTTCTATTAACTGTTCAAAACTATGTGAATCGCAATAGAAGGATTTTTCAACGGTGAAATATTTATATTAATTTTTTCTCATTTAATTATCGTTTATAATTATATTTTTCTTTCAAATGCAATACAATGCAGCTAAAAACAAGCTAAATACGATAGCCTCTATTATAATTTCAATTTCTATAGAAATACTTTTGCGTAATCTCGAGCTTTCTCTCAAGAAACATGTACTCGAGGTATATTAAGAACTCTCAATCCTCTCTCTCTCTCTCCCTCTGTTACTCTCTTTCTTTCTCTTTCTTTTTGCCAGCCGACTCCGTGGCCGGCGCATTAGAAGGTGTCCTGGGCGTGAAGGTGTCCGTCATAATTTGCCACCCGGCACATAATCCCCGTGACAAAGGCCGACAAAGTGACGGCTGTTACTTGGACCGGCGGCGCACCGTATACTAGCTGCAGGGAATCCGGTAGCAGGTAAAACGTTTAAAGATACCGTGCACCGCAGTCAAAGAGATGAATCACGCCGTAGATAAATGGCCGCGATCTGAACGGCTTTTTACGGCGAGGCGAGGCGCGGCGCGGCGCACTCATGCGAGCTCCGAGTATTCGCGCATCCATCGATATTTTATTATCGTTAGTGCACGTGATAAAGAGAAAGAGAGAGACTTTCATCGTTCTCTTCAACGAAGACATTTTCTTCCTTGTGATTTTTGTCAAGGAATTTCATTCAGGGTGACTTAATATTGAAATTTATCTCTTTCTCCAATCCTTCATCGCGTATGAATATAAGTATTCATATACATATTTTACCCCTTTATTTTAACCCACGATTTCGAATGAATTTTTCGAAGAAATATTATGGAATCCTTATCGATATGAATGCATACTGTATTAAGCATTAAATTTTATATTGCAAATTATAAAATTGTGAATAAGTTGAAAAAATAGTTCACTGGAAAATAATTATCGTTTTTATCTGTTTAAACGATATTAGCCTTCTTTCGTTTAATAATCTTCTTCGTCGCTGAATGAATTTCATTGTTGTACTTTTATTTAAATTTTCCTCCGTCATAATACATATATTACAATTTCATAAAATGAAAGAATCATACAAAAATAGATTTAATTGTCAGCGGATAATTAAAAATATTTCCCATTGGAATACTCTCGATCTCGAGTCTTACTAATAATACTCAGTTACGCGGTTCGATATCAATGTGCGATTTTATTCATTTTATTTTTATTCCCTTCCCTCCCCCCTATCTTAAATAAATAAAAATTCTTAAAATTTGTATATTACGTGTGCGCACATATATTTTTCGAATTTTTGCACTGTCTAATATGTATATGTTTTTCTTTTAATTTTTCATGAAAAATGATATATATTATTATATTATTTGATTTTAACATATATTCCTATAATATGGAATTATAAAATATTTGCATTTACACAACAGAAATTTGTACACAAACAGTATATTAAGTTTTCAATGATACTAATGCATATATTATTTACAACCATATAGAACATTCTTTTCCTTAAATTAAATCAATTAACTTATATTCTGAAAGTATCATTCTTGGTATTTGATAATGTTTAATGTGAATCACTGAAATATGAATTTCTTTCTATTGATTTAAGATATATAAAGGCCATCGATCCTTTTTATCCTTTCACATAAGTAAATGATCTCGAACTTTAGCATCGGAGCAGAAATGATGTTGAATGGCCAATGTCCTGCTTTACGAGTCCGTCCTCCACAAAAGAAGCATTCGCTTCCGCGAGATTAAGGAGCTGGCTGATCCGCCTCCCCCGTCGCGAATTCATTTGTTCCACACCTGATTCCCTCTCGAGGTTGACTGACTCTCGTGGTTGGTGATGCGTGGCATTCCGCCGATGCGGCGTGCGCGAATGCACACGCATGGAATGATAGAGAGAAAGAGAGAAAGAAAGAGAGAGAAAGAGAGGGGTGTAATTTATTCATACTTTGGGACATGGATTCCCTGAGAACATGTAGAAAAGGATGTAACTTTAGGAACATATAATGCATACATAATGCATCGATAGATATATTATGTATATAGTATTAAAAATTAAATAAATATTTTAAGTATACAATAATGATGAATTAATACTGACGACAAGTAGGATTATAATATTACAAATATATAATTGCGCGCGCGTATGTGTGTATAAAATTAAATTTCTCTACAAACCTCAATCGGTTAATACACGGAATTATATATACATATTGTAATACGATAATTCCAAATCTCTATGTAAAATTGTACATATTGTAAATAAATATATTAGAACAGCTATATCGATATACAATATGTACAATTTATACAAATGCTTCTCTTTACACGGAGAGAATATTCTACCGAAAATTGGTATGGTTGCATATTAATGAGATAACAACCGATATTATTGCAAAAATTAGTTTGTTTATAACAAAAATTGGTATAGTTTCAGCCAGTTTTTATTATAAACACACTAATTTTTGCAATAACTGGTCTGTTACCTCATTAATATGCAACCATACCAATTTTCGGTAGAATTTCTCTCCGTGTATATAAACGTACATATATCTTTCTTTACACAATTGATCGAAACACGTAATGAATTTCGACTTCATTTTATTCGAGCATAAAACATAATTGTCAGATCCCGGATTTGGATAATATCCAAATGCCTTTCCTCTGATTAATAGTAACACGTAATGTAGCTACAAGAAAACGCGACGTAGCGAAAGAGAGAAGGAAGCAGAGGGGAAACAGAGAGGGATGCATAAGGGAGACGAAAACAGGTTAAAAATAGCCAGAGAGTGGTCGGCATCTTTGAAAGAGGGCCGTGCGTCTTGCTGGCCGGCCGGAGAGTCGTTGATCGTTCGCATCGCGTTTCGTCGTCGTCTGGATGTTGATGATGATGGTGAGAGACCGTCTCGTTACCATTACGAGCCGGCCGGCTAACACGCACCGCAAACCACGCATTACCATAACCGCGCGCAGCGGGGTTGTTGTTGCGGCTCCTTCCTCGGGAAGGAGTTGGCGAAAGTAAGCGTCAGCTTTCGACGCGCTCTCCGCGACTTAACAAGCGCGGCTCCGCGAGTGCGCGAGGGGGACTAGGGGGAGAAGTTCCGCGAGGGTGCTAGAGATTACGTTTCTCCCGAGTACCGCCCAAACCGGCGGTTTTCACCCCCGGCCTTCCGCGCGAACTTTTACGCGAGAATTACTTTCAACGGCGCTTTCGTGTAATTTTCACGGTATTTTAGAATACTTTGGACATGTTGAGGTCCTATTAAAATCCCAATGGACTCGGATACGCTCGTTGTTTGAAATGTCACTTACTTACGTCCGTCTTACGTGCCTTCAGCGTGTTTTATATTACGGCGAATTCATTAATTCAAATGACAATTTTAAAATTGATTTAATGTTACGCATATAATGAAGGGCCGCGTAGTTACAAAATGAATTCATTATTTTTCATTATTATCGATTTTATCAACTGTAATGGAGGATAATGTAGCATGCAAATTCAACATTAAATTAAAAACGATATCTTCCCACTGCATGAATATATGTGTCTCTCCGGACAAAGCCGCGTGATCTATTTCCGTTATTGTTCAAGTATAAGCTTATCATATACCAATACAATGAAACAACCATAATTATCATTCTGCGACTGAAAGATAAAAGAACAGTATTTTATACTTATGCATATTACATTTTCTTTCTTTCTTCTCTGTCACGGGTCACAGGTAGATAATACCTCAGATATCTCGGTATAAACTGTAAAATATCGGACCTTCAAAGGAAATAATCTTTTGCTTCTTTGTATTTGGCTGAAGATTGGTATACAAGCATGGAAATTGGACATCGATTTCTTCTATCGGATTTTTTTCTCGTTACTCTTCATGGTAATATGTTATCGTTCGTAACCTGATACGTTCTTAGATATGTTGGACTCGATTGTCACTAGATCAGCTCACCGAGAAGGCTCGGTATCTTTCGCACGGATGACGACGCATTTGAAATCTTCCCGTACCGCTTCGTCGGTAGAAGATCAATCTTCTTAACGGTGTGAGAAAAGCATTCGGACGAGTCGAGATATGTATACGTTTAGTTCCATTCCAACAATTGAATCGCCCCGGGATAAGGGTGTTAAATAAACTTTGTTATTCTTCGGCGTAGCTTTGACTTAGCTGTGCATTTACCGATCAGGTAACTTTTTTTTTTTTTTTCAGACAAAATTTAAGGTGCGTGATATTTTCTATATCCTCACGATTACTTTTAACCAACGTGCTAAATGTAGTATTTACTTGGAACTGAATACTTCTTTTCAATAATCTTTCAAAAAATGCATAGGAAAAACATGAAAGAAAGGCAAATCGGCTTTCTTTTGATATTTTACAAAAGAATTCGTTAGAATAGATTTATACCAACAATAGTTGAGGTCTAATATTCTATGCACTTTAGTCGGAGCAACATTATTTCTTATCCATATATGCTAATTATAGATTGATTTTGAAACTAGCATATACTCTGTGAATTCACGCTCGATATCAAAATATCTCAAGATAAATACTTCATCTATATTCTAGGCGTCTGGACACATTACACGTCTAAGAACGAGCAAATATTTGTATACCTATACCTCGTAAATCCGATAATTATATAATATCAATATTAATATTAATCTCGCAATAATTAGCCTGTAGATATATATCTATTTAGATCAAAACACCCGTAAAAGAGGGGGCATAGAGCGGCAGGAAAAGACCTGAAAAAAAATCGGCGTAAATATCCGTCGTAATTTACGTCGGTAGACCCGAAAGAAAGAAAGAAAGAAAAGGCGGACAACGGGGTCGTACGAGGGAGAGAGAGAGAAAGCGTGGAAGAGAGAAAGCGGGAGATAGGCGTACATAAAAGGGTGAAGGGAAGGAAGAGACGAGGAAGGAAGAGAGAGCAGGTGGCAAGATAGGGTATATACGCCAGTGGATTAAGGCACGGAGCGGCGAGTCAAAGAGATTTTCTCCCTGGCTCGTCTCGGCAGGGGCCCCTCGTCCTAACAAGGGCTGAAATATGACTGCCTTGCCCTGCCTCGCCTTCGCTTACTCGCTCGCCCGCTTGGCTCGGCTTCGCTGCGCCGCGCCGCGCCGCGCCACGCCGCATCGTGCGCGCCTTCCGAACGCGCCGTACGAAGGAAAAGTGAAGGAGATATCTGCTGGCAACTAATTTATCGGTTGGCCTGCTTGCCGGCGACCCGCGGGATCAATGCACTTCCCCGACGTCGGGTTCATAAACTAGCTCTAACATAGGTCGCGATTCCCGTCGGCACTAATTATCTGCACGACGAGAAAACCCGGGGAAATATAGTGAACTTGGTCAAGAGTAAAGGAATTAGCCCGAAAGGGATCGCCGGTTCGATATTAATTAAGGCTGTAATATTTCAATGCGCGGGGTTTGTAGTAAAATTCATTTTTTACGAATATTATCTTTTTAAACAGTTTAAAGGCAAGTTTGTTTTTTAGTAGAAATGTACTAGACTTTAAATGAGAAGAGCGAGAATGAAACTTTCAGCGAATTAATCTTCAATCTTGTATGCGCAAACAGATAAAACTTTACATCTAAATTCAAACGAGTTTCATGTTAATAGAAGTTTAATAGAAGACATAATCGTAAGATATCAATATCAAATCATTAAAGTGGGAAAGATATCCAATCAATATTGTATCGAGATATATTTGGTAAAAATCGGAGAAAATGAAAACTGATGGAACGTGCCCGAAACTAGAATGCCTAAATACAATGTTTAACGTAATACATTTTGAACTGGCAAGCACCGCTCAAGATATACGCTCGATACACACGCCTGCAAATTACAATTACAAGTTGTATTTTCTCGAAACGGACATAGAAAGTTTGGCAAACTGGCTGCTGTACTATTCTCGCGGATCATATATTCAAAATTACATTTCTGCAGATGTATTCGAAACGAAACAACGAAGTTGAATAACACGGTTGAATCACAATGACCACAGACATCCGGCGTCGCCGCAAAGAAAACTTTTAGATTCGGATTACTTAAGGAAAGTAACGAACAGAACTGCGGAAAATCCTTTAATTTTCTTTTACGCGCGTTTTTCAGCGTGCAAAGTATAATGAATGTCTTTTGTATGAAATAACCGCTGCCATGTTAATGACTCTCCTAGCAAAATATTTCAGTTTCAAGTCGCAGTCTGGTCTCATTTTCCCGTGTACATTCTCTCTTTATGTTTATATAAATTATACTTTATATTATTTTAACTCCAGTCATCGCACGGAGTCTTCACAAATCCGTTGTTTAAATCGCATTTTTTCGTAATAGAATACAAACTTTGTCGTTTGCATTTTAAAAAAAGTCTGAATAAATATTATTTCCAAAAGATATAAACTGATTTTTTTTTATATTGCTTTTATATCTCGCCACGCGTCGACTCGTGTTACGAAAAATAACGCGGCGGCTGAAAATGATATTTAAAGAGATATAACGGTAATGATATATCTGCGGTAACGAAAATGTAACTTTGCAAAAATAATTTCACTTTTACGGGATTGGTAATCTCTGTCTGTATTTATAATCGGTACCCTAGAACATAGTAGAGACGAAACGACCACGTTGAGACCTCGCATATTCTGGGGTCTCCCGAGCGACACCGCGGGGCGGGATCGTCAACGTGATTGTCGCGAGCGTGGCACCACAATTTACAATCCGAGGTACGTATTTTCTGGCGAAGATTGATAGGGAAAAGGGGAGAGAGAAAGAAGAGGCTCGGTTAAGTCGGTGTGGCGCGCCGCGAACAAAGTCTCCGCGCGCCAAACGTGACTGCGGCACGGCGGTTGCACGGTGGTCGCCGCGCGGCTCGGAGCGGCGGTTGCGGCTGCAACGACGGCGGCGACGGCGATAGCAGTGACGGTGACGTCGGTGGTAACAGCGATAGTGGTAGTATGGCAATGGTGGCGATGGTGGTGGTGGTGGTGGTGGTGGTGGTGATGGTGGAGGTGGTGGTGGTGG
>VBVQ01002481.1:0-24658 GCA_011636635.1 Tetramorium simillimum | reverse complement strand
GACGCGATATCCGGTCCGGGATGCGCGTAAGCGATCTGGAAAAGCGGGGGAGGGACGATCGGACACCCCCTTGGCCGTTGGCGAACGGTGAAAGCCCCCGCGGCACGGGCGATCACGCGGAGGTTGACGTACGAGAAAAGCCCGGGTCGGCCGATGCCGACGCCGATAAGGCTTCCGTCAGCAATTGGACGTTCAATTCATCCTTTCAATTTGCCACGTGCCGCGATAAGCTCCGTTCTCCGTCGCAATTAAACGCACGTCATGCCCGAGGCCTCGTATACTCATTGCGGTGGACAATAAAGAAAGAAAAAAATCGCGTGACCCCGATCGAGAGAGGGGAGGGATGTGGGCCGCGGGAACCACGTTTCGCCGTTCGTCCGACCGCACCCCGCTTTTCCAGATCGCTTACGCGCATCCCGGACCGGATATCGCGTCGCCGAGCTTCGCCAAGCTGCTTCCTGGCGGACCCAGGGCTTCCTCGGGCTTGCATAATGGCTGCACGTTGATTCCGCTGCACAGGAGTGAGTATGCCCGACTTCGAGGGGTACATCCGAGAAGCCGCGTCACGCATGTCGCGCGCGAGCCACGCGCGCGAGAGGCGGACGCCGTTATCTCTTATCGTCTCCACGCGCAAGCACGCAGCCGGCCGCACGTGCGTGTACGCTTTTAAGCCCGCGACTGTACGGCGCGCGACATTCAACTGGTTTTATCGAATTTTCTTCCCCAACGAAGCTTTTGACGGGGTCCGCGCCGCTCTGTGAAAGAATAGAGGTGAACGATCCTCCGGGGAGTGAGTTTCAGATAATGGGACCCTCACCTTTCCTTTGAGCCCTCGCGCGAGTGAGGTCTCCCGACATGTAATTCGAGAATTGCTCGCGTGAATGACACATTTAACGTGGAAAATTGACGAGCGGTCACCTCGACACTTTCGTTGGGGAAGAATCGATTTCGAATTTGGCCTCAAAGGCCTCGCGGATGAAAGCTGGCGCCCACAGTTTTTCGCTGCAGCTTTGTATCGCAAATAGCTTTAAGCTCCACTCCACGCCGACTTCGGCCTCGCCGTTCTACAATCGTAATCGGGGATACGAACTGGACACTTTAAGCACTCGTGCAACTCTCCGTATGCAACACGGCAATAACAACGACCACGCGGGATAACTTAGTTCCCGTAGAGGTGGTTTCCGATAAAACAACGTTTGCCGATAGTGCGAATAATTCCGCGCGCGGAAAGGCTTAATTAATCCTCCCTGCTCACGAGGGAGCATCCCTCTCTCTCGCTTCGGGAACAAACGGAATCACCTACTGTTATCAGACAAATGTGCTTTACGGCGCGCGCTGTATTTCAGTTTCCTAATGCCGAAGCCGTATCATCCGGCTCGATATCGAAAAGCAGCTCCCGAGCGACTTTACGGCGATTTTACGGTTATTTGCGATTTGTCCGACAGCTCTGCTCCGATCGTGAGTCGTTTCAATAGTTTTTGAACGCAAAGGGGTTTGATAACGTGGCTCATAATATTTGTCAAATTATTGCATCGATATATAATGAATATTATAAATGAAGAAACTAGAAAGTAACTTTGGAAAAAGAATACAGGGTCGGTGCACCATTTGTGGCCACTTTAAGGATTTTCAAAGATATAAACGCGTTTTAATTAAATTCTTTTCGTTATCTAATAACTACTTTAACTACTTTAATACATTCTTAAGAATCTTTTAGATAATAAATTAAAAATTGGCAAGTAAATAAAATTAAATAGATGTTTTAAAAATAAAAATTACAAGTTCCAATTTCACCGTTTTTGGCCAATATTTCGATTTGTCATAAAACCAATTAAACACGCATTCAGCAAGTGAGTGTGATCAGCAGAAATATTGTAAAAACAAAATTCATCTACTACGTAGGTTCAACAAGAAGCACAAATTAAATAATTCAAAAACTGTCGAAGACAGTGGCCACAAATGGTGCACTGACCCTAATCGAATAACGTTTAATCGTAATTTAATCGTTAACAGAGTATTATCTGAACTCCTCAAAAGCCAACTGATTGAATCCATTTATTGTAACTTGCTTAATTTCGGAAACAGATCATACGATTTATAATTTTATCAATTTTCTTTTTATCTCGCAGAGTAGTTTGGCTTTTGAGAGTATCATTCATCAAATAGGTCAATAAATGAAATGTATATCTCTGTATTGTATATGTTATACGCATGTCCGTTTTTGTCCTGTTAATACTAGAGAAAATGTGTGTAAATATTCCTTTATTTGAAACAGTATCAGACCGTAGTCCCTCCCTTATGCATGTTTTTAGGTTTTTATTCCGCTTGCAATAGTATTAAATAACGCATGTGCCATGCATTTACTTTATACATTTTATTTAACTTTATTGCATATTGTTCAGTAATTAACCTTTAATTTTAATCGTGCTCCGTGCAAACGGCCGTTTTGATTAACTTAGAGATATGCAATGAGAATGCAAATTCAAAAGAGCTAATGAAATTATCAGGAATACCCGCTTTGTAATCGCATCGCATTCCTCCGTTACATTCTCTTTAGCATCAAATTTAATTCCCATCGATCATGTGACGTTCGCCCCAGATTGTTGCGCATATAGTATATACTCAGATAGAGAGAGAAAGGAGGATGTTTTGAAAATTAGCACTCTTATTCAATTGATTTAAAGTTTATCCTTCGATCGATCAGATGAAACGAATACGATCCTTATTTCCTTGAATTCCCGCACTGTAGAGTATCAAGCTCATCAAAGATAAGTCTTAATCTTTAGGATTTTCGGCAGGATGAAGATTCATGAAGATGTAGAGAGATTGTGTTCCAGGAAACAAGAATAAAAATGAAGGGTATAGATCTTCCAATTTTCGTCCCGTTTCGTCGGCATTCTAATCCTATCTCCCGGCTCTTCCCCCGGATTTCCGCTGGCTCGACTCGTTAGTGGTACAAATGCGATCCCTGCATCGCCGGGGATGCTTCTACGATGTTCCAGGATGTTGGCCGACGCGAAACTCGAGAACACATTTACCGTGGAATCGAGCCCTATATACACAGTGGCCGCGTCCAACAGCGGCGGCTCACTCACACGTGTGCCATGTCCGCGTGTTCGCCACCCTTAAACGCATCGTGAAGTGTAACGTTGATGTAACTCAGTGGCTCCCAAAGTTTCGCGAATGTCGTTTCGTTGGTGTCGTAAATTCTGTCATTAGTTGAGAGAATCTTCTACCATTAATTACAAAAGAAAAGAATGTCACACAAGATAAATCGCAGTTAAGAGATTTGTTAGACTTGTGTCTATTTCTACCAATGCAGATTAGCTTAAATCTCGGTTTAACTTACTTTCTATCGTTTTTTAGTCCTACGAATTAGAAAGAGATGAAAAGTAAGTTAAACCGAGATTAAAGTTAATCTGCATTGGTGGAAATGGAAATTAGAAGAAAACCTTCATTATATAGTATTATTCTCACGAATCCTTTAACGACAAATATTTTGCAATTCGAGGGAGGTCCAACTTGCAAGATCGATTCAATTCGGAGTAAATGGCTAGAAGCTCGATCTTGAAACAGAGTTAGCATCATCGATAACGTAATGTAACAGAGCGAGAGCGAGAGCGAGCGAGCGAGCGAGAGAGAGAGAGAGAGAGAGAGAGAGAGAGAGAGAGAGAGAGAGAATAGTCGAAGGCGCGCTGTTGCAATTAACTGCCTGCGGGGTGGCCACCCCTCTCTTGTCTTTACCGGCAAGGCAAGCGGTGACGACACGCCATTAGATTATGCATCAACGTTGTGTAGTGCGGTTTATTACTATGTTACCATGCGCGAAGGCAAAGGGTAGAACAAGGATGCACGTTGTGTGCAACGCATCACTACCTTTTGGTTCGAACTATGGCAATT
Source organism: Tetramorium simillimum (assembly GCA_011636635.1). Taxonomy (NCBI): domain Eukaryota; kingdom Metazoa; phylum Arthropoda; class Insecta; order Hymenoptera; family Formicidae; genus Tetramorium; species Tetramorium simillimum. The sequence goes on along the minus strand of VBVQ01002481.1, from coordinate 20,758 downwards.
AATTTTCTTTGATTTTTAAAGGATTTGAGGGAATTGTACTCTGAAATTTTATTTCGAAAAAGCGGACAATTCTAAACTATTACTAAAGTATCGGAATATTCAAGAAATAAAAAGTAAAATTCTGAAAGCGAAATTCGTAAGATTCTATCTGAACTTTATTTCTTAAAATTTCAAAAATGTGAACGTTCGATGGGATAAATGAATAATTAATTCGTAAAGTAATCTTTTTTTTTATTTAAAAAACGAGATGACGCAAAAGCCATCATCAAAAAGCCATATAAATTAATACAGGGACTTATATTGTTTATCGATCATTTTACGAGGCATATTAGGTCCCTCCTTTTTCCGCCCCAATGCGATATTAATATCGCGGCGCCTGTTTCGCCCCCGATTTTACGAGGACGGCAGTTTCCTCGCGTTGACGAGAGCGGAGAAGAATATCGGCGGGTTATTAATTTCTTCTTCTTAATGTGTAGGCGCGCGTACAAAATCAGGCGCTATTCAGAGCGACACAGCGTCGTTCCCGATAGCAGCTTTTGACTTCGCCACCTTCGAGATCGACATCAAAGACCCGCGACGAAGACTCGGAGACTTCGCTCGTTGCGCGATCGCTAAAACCTTTCTGCTCTTCCCTCCCATCCTCCCTCTTCCTTCTGTCTCCCGTGAATTCTAGAGATAACGAGGCGAGGGATGAAACATAGAAACGCAAACCGCGAGCGCAAGTCCCTTTATTTTACCTCCGGGAACTTTCCTCGCTGTGGGAATTCCAGTTTCCCGCCGCGTTACGATTACGCGAGAGGACGAGGCATTTCGATTTAACAGCGGAATACCCGTGGCAATGAAATTGATCTACTTCAACGCGCAAAGCTCTTAACTCGCTCGTCCGGGAAGTTTCATCGAAGGATAATTGGGACGAAAATGAACTTTCATTTTGAATAAAGCGACGAGGTCTTTTTCGCTCGTTATTCCAAAGCGGGGAGAATTAATCAATTTTGGGGCGTTTATGAAAAATCAGGCCAGCGAAACGCGGCCTGATTTTTCATAAGCGAGGCGAATTCTCATCTCTTGTGATAACCGACAGATGTGAGCGTCGACGCGGATGCTAGATATTGCTGTACTTTGTTTTGTTCCTCTTCGGAACTCGATAACGCAGAAAGATAGGGTGCAAGGACAAAGAGAATAACGTTCTAGTTGTTAAAAAAAAAAGAAGGGGAAGAAAACGGAAAGGGGAATTACGTGGACATTTACGTGGTGCTTTCTGTTATCGAGCTGGAATTGCATCCCCAAGTTCGCAATTGCGAAGCTTTGAGCGGGAGAGCTCCCTTTTTTTTTCTCTCGCGGCGTAGTCGACTGTGACGCGTCTCTATTCTCGCGTCGCGTTTAATTACGGAGACCCGCCGGCCGGCTTGTTATCCGCCAGCTTGTCATTATTATCGCGATCGCGAAAGTTCGGACGTGCGGGACGACGTATCGCCGACAAGTCGGAAATAAAAGCTCGCCTCTCGTCGAACAATTCCATCGAGCAATTCCGCGACACACAATCGAGCTGATAATGGATTTTTAATCGAATTCCCCGTGGCTTCTGAATTCCAATTACGCGACGATTACATTTGACGCATCTGAATTGTTAAATCGTTCTGTCTCTGGGCTTTCACCAGACTCTTCGTTGAGTAATACCCTTCGGACTCTTAAATTGCCAAACTAGTTGCACGGAACTCCGAGCTTGTAAACTCCAGGATCTTCAATTCTGAAATCTCTGAAGTCCTCCAAAGGATATTCCAAAAGTCCTGAAAATTCCTGAAGGTCATTGAATTTCAGAAATTTCTAGAATAAAATGAGTTTTCACTTTGCATCTCGTACGCGCATTCTCAAAACGAACAATTAGATTTCCTATTTATCCCTTTTAACATAATTGTGCTTGAGATTATGTTTGTAATTGCAACCGTAAGATAAATTTTCGAAATCCCTCGTGCATGACGCATGTTGACCATGCATGTTTGTCTCCGAGCATAATTCTCCACAAATTCGAAATCGCACGCCGACTGACAATTGAATTTCCGCAATGCGGCCCTTTCAGTATGTCGCCGCGCAACGGTTCCTGCGTGGCGGAAGTGAGCTCCGTGAGGAGCCTCTCGTCGGATGATGTTTCGGGAACCAAGGCGAACCGGAAGAAGTCGTGCTGGGCCCGCGCGACCGATCCGGCCCACCGTCGCGGCCGGCGGATCCAGCTGCTGCAGATGCTGGTGTTACCCTTCATACCGATCCTCGCCCTGATCGTGCAGACGGCCAACACCCTCCACGACATCCTGATCTACCGCCAGGAGGTGTCCGACATAGAGACGCAGGTGAGCGAATCGAATCACTAATTAATCGACTCTGTGTTTTCATATTGAAATTGCAAAAACGATTCGTATTGTTTTACCTTCCATTTGAAATTTTTTTGGAGCTTTAAGAGCTTTACATGCAATTTATATTCATACAATGTGATCTCACTATCTGCGGGTAAAATATCGGTTGTGAAGTTCCTCGAAGAGTCTATATATTAAAAGCAATTTAGCCGACAGTTCCGCCGCGTCTCCTTCATATATATTCTATGTGGGCTTCGCTGAAACTCTCGCCGGTTTTACAAATTGCTAGTTCAGCGTTGTCTGAAGTAACGGGCGAAAAGCTGCACGCGCTCGCCTGCGTTGCGCCCTGATAATTATGTAAAGAGCGCAATTAGGCTGGGTTGGTATAATTCACCGGTGATCGATCGACGGCGGCGGTTCGTTTGAGGGGTAACGAGAGGATGAACAAATACACCGCACCTACGCGCTTCCCCGTCTGCGAATAGCATCGCGACATAATCGACGCGTTTCTACCTCAAGTGCGAGCCTCGCGCGATTATGTGCTTCCCTCTTTATTTCAGTTTAAAGAAGCAAAAAAGAAAATATATGACTCTACGTAGAATCCAGTCTAGGAACGCGCTTTAATTAATGAGTCACGACAAGGTCGGTGAGTCTAATTTTCAAATCTTTTCTTCAGTTCTAAGGAAAGATCTAAAAAGAGGAATTTATTGTCACGTTATAATCACAGGGATGCGATAATAACGCGCAATAGTAACGGGGAAAAAAATTTCAATAATGTCCTCTGCTGACGGTACGATAAAATTTAACGTAATTCACGGCGGGGATGTGTAAATAAATGTGCTCCGCTTGTTCGCTTTGCGAGATCGAAGCGCGAGCCCGTGGCGAGCTTTGATCGCGGCATGCGATCGCAATTTCGCGATCAAGTGATGGAGCATCGATATGTGTATTCGCCGTTCGTCGGCTATCACAGAGACGCGGATGGCTATAGCGGCGAGCGATTTCGTCCTCTTCCCCCTACCGGGTGAAAGAGTGCCCACAGGACCAGGGGAGACCCTGTTGTTGTTAATGAAAACGTCGGGCGCTCATTGGAAGTCGCGTTCGATTCGATTTCCGATCCGTGCGGCGGTGTCCGGCACAAGAAATTACGTTACAGCCGTTCTCGCGCGACGAACCGGCTATTTTTATTTTATTCTCTCACGCACGTTCGGATTATCGACTTGCATATATACACGCCACCGCCATCGTCGCCCTTTTGCTACTTCGAAGCGAGGAGCGCTTGCAAGGGATGATGAAATAAAATAAGAAGAGAGCGAGATGGGGGAAGGACGGGGACAGTGACGTAACTGATGTTTAGCCTGCCATCGCAGGGAAAACACAACTGAGAATAGCAAATTTTAAATTTATAAAATTTCCTTTGATAAGCGGTGAAAAGGAATACTTCGTTTTGTCCTTGATAAAACAGGAATGCTATAGGTTCAAGGAATTCTCCTTTTATTTTTGTGAATTACTTTAATTATCACTTTTGGTCGATTGTATTTAAATTAGGATATTAAATTCAAATTTCTTGTTCAATTTATTTGATATTAATTATTCTTTATGAGATAAATTTTGCTTGTAAAGAATATTTTTATATCTATAGCTTGTTAATTATATTTGTACGTTAAAATATTGTAATGTTAAAATACCGAATAACTTTACAACTTCTTATATTTACGCTTTCTTATATTTATGTCAGGTAAATTTTCGAGGAAAATAAATTAATCAGCGAGTGAATGTTGATTGATCATAAGCGCGGATCGTAATCTTAATTGTAAATTATTATCGCGCCACTCTCCCTCGTCGTCGTAGAGAGAAAATTTCCACCGCTCTGCCTAATCGCCCTGTCCACAAGGATATTAGACGCGACCCTCCAGGGAACGAAGGGTGGATCAAATCGAAATTCATCGCGATGGGGTGTTGGCCGCGGGAACGACGGTCTTCGATCTCGAGTTACTTGTTTGACGAGCGTTGTAAGAATGGTCGCCATTGTCGGCGATATCGGATATACGTATGTTTGCGGTCGTACTAGCGCTTCTCTCTACGACCGACGAGGGTTTTGCACGTTCCCGTTGGCGCACCCCGTTCTCCGCGACACATCCCCTGCAACTCAACACCGCTTGAGAAGCTTGGAAATTTTTCCTTCGTCTCGGACCAGATTTGAGAAGATTCCTGAGTATCTTTTTTTCAATTTCTGTAATATTCATTACTTCTCGTAATGTGAGATTTTGTTGCAAAAAATGTTATTACATTCGTTGAGAATTCGGATTACATAAATCATTTTACATAAATTACGTTACCTTTGTGATGGCAAATTAAATAGAATAGAACGAACGACAGTACGGAGAAAATAAAAATGTGACGCAGGAGGCTGAAATTCACGGAATAATCTGGAGCACCAGAAAATTATAAAAGGGAAAAGAAACTTTGTTGAATCATATATTTTCTGTAGAACTAAAGAAATTTGTAAAACGAATTTAAAATTTAGCATTCTGAAAGAACGAGATTTATCAAAGTAGGATTTTATCTAAGAAGGGTTCTGCATACTTAAGAATAAATGAAATCAAGGAGAACTTAAGAAAGCAAAAACGGATGCAAGAATCTTCAAGGATTCGAATTAATAATTAATAAATTATGAATTCTAAGTGGTACGCGGCGATAATTAAAATCAGCGTATTACGCGAACTCCTGCCGAGTGCACGTTCGTTCTGGCTTTACGTTCTGATCCTTACGGCAACTTTGCTGAAACCTCGTCAAAGCAGAGACGATAAGCAGAACGACCTCTGACCCGGCTTGAGATGCCGGGATGCGAGGCTCATCTGGCTTAAAAAGTTCGTGGCACGCTAGCTCGGATTATTCCGTTGTATACGAGCACTTTATTGGCAAAGAGCAAGTTCGGAGAACTTTCTATTATAGTTCGTGAGAGTTTAGGAGATGCTAAGTCTTTGGCGAAAGGCCCTCGCTCGATGACTTTCCGGCGAAAATTCTTGTCCGAGAGAGGATACGGGAAAGATCGACGATGGAACGTCAACGGTGGGATACTTAATTGCGATTCCTATGCAATTTACAACCATGATAACCATGATACGATCCCAGATCCCGTAAAGAGATTTTACCACCAGCGCCGTTAATGCAATATCGCTCGTTAATGCAATACCGCGCGCCGGTAGATTGGAATGAAAGCAAGGACGCGCTCTTAAACTGATGAGATTCCTTAATGACTGAGGATACGCAGTCAAATGGGCGAAAACTTGTAAGAGATCCTCGCGACAGCGGAGATTTATGACACTCAAGTTCAGCTGTCTCCCCGGCTGAAGAATCTGCTGAGGTATCCCACGACTTGTAAAATCGAGAACTGGAGGACCTTTGAAAGTGAAATTCGTACATTGATGATTTTCATCAAGAAAGTGCTCCGAAATATCCGTCTATGGCGAAACATGCAAGAAATGCGACGGCATACAGGACGATTTGTCTCAAATCGTGAATTCACATGGAGCAGTGGATAAGGCTGAGAAAAAGCTTCAGCGTGCCGCTGGAAGATATTTTCTCAGCTGGAGACGAGACGAGTCCCAAGGGTGGTAATGGCATCTTCCAGGCACTTGGGACTTGGAGTGGCCACTCGATGCACGTTCCGAGAATTCTCGGTCACTCGAGGCCGTTCACTCGGTCCTTTCGTTATCTTACAATTAGCCCTGTCTGCTAACGGAAGTTCCACGAGGACCATTATCCCGACAAGATAACCGCGTCGCCTACGCAGGAAGTATCTGGTGCATCGAATCAGCTGGAATTATATTCGCGATATATAGTTTGAATCGATAAAATTGCGTTCTTAAAAAGAACTGTCTTCCGAAGTATTTCTTCTTCAAAGTATGAAAGTATCTTCGAAGTATGAAAGTAAAAGTTAAAGTACTACAACAATATATGTGTGTTACTTTTGGTAATCAATGCATGTTCGATGACAATTGCAGGTGACGATAGCGACGGATCTGGGGAAAATGGTCACCAGAATGCAGCTGGAGAGATCCGAGGTGGCTTTCTTCATCTACACCAACGGCAACACGTTGAGGTATGCGTTACTAGTTATTTTCCCGGCTTTCTCCGATAGACAATGTATTTTCCTTGAAAACAAGATACAACCACTCGTATTTTATTTTCCTGTCTGTTTGTCAACATCATCCGCTCTCGATTAGATAATAATGCAATTTAATTTCCTTTTCAATTCGCTATCTTGCATTCCTAATTACACTTCAAGTAATTATCACTCGATCAGAAGGTTTGAAAGTCCCGTTGATCCGGCCACGTGATCGCGCCACGAAATGCGAAATCTCTTTCTCAATCGAGTCCGAGAAAGTGCTTTCCATTACATTTCGCGTGATGAGAACGAATGGCTTTCTCGAGTCCCGCAATCGGGACGGTACGCGTAGATGCGACACGTTTCTGCAAAACAAACGCCTCACGGAATACTGAAGTAGTTTGTTAGGAAAGTTCTACTTCGAATCGATTAAAACAAAAACAAAACTGTACGGTACACATTGCTTATGTTGGTTTGATTTTAAATATTTTCGTGACGTGCACCCCAATTTCTCCTGACAGATTTCTTTCCATAGAAACTGGACTTTTAATACGATTACTATCAAGACTGAAGGAAATTATCAAAATTTACGAAAGTTTGTGCTTTTAAATGCAAATAAAAATGTCCAATTTATGGTTTAATCCACAGATGTGTTCTGATGGATATGTAGAATAGAGATGATTTCTCTTTATAAAATAACAATTAATAGTTTTCGATTTCAAATTCAAATATTTGTTGTATTTTTCAAATTCTCCTCATGCTTATTATCTAAATTATGTAACAATATAAGGTACGCTTTTATCCGCTCCTCGGCTGTGTGTTATTTTTACGTAATCACAATGTATGGTCATTTTGTCTGATGGCGCTTAAAAGACTCCCCATGAACTACATCTTCCTCCCTAATTCACTTTACCCCATGTCTGGCAACTAGGTCGAATCTGACGCAGAGATTCGCCATAACCGACCAGGATCTCCACAACATGAGCACGTGGCCGCTGGTATCTGTGCCAAGAGATGAGAGCAAGACGCAGACATACGACGTGCTGAGCAAGGAGGCCTTCCAGGCACGCCTGGAGGATTTCAGGTAAATCGGATCGATCCGCACGACGAAGGCCGTCTCCGGGTAACGGCCGTCACAAAGGCGGCCAACAACCGTGAAATCGCGTCCGGAAAATTCTGACCTTAGCTCGTTAGGTCAGCCAACCGGTTCGCTCGACTGAATCTCGGCCGATTAGGCGAGACACCCGGAGGAGACGAATAAAAATTAACGAACGAGGAGGCATGTAACGTTGAAACTGGAGGTGAACAACAAGGCAAAGTCTCGAAAAGTTGTAATTATCAAAAATTGAAAACTAAGACAATGTTCCGAAAAGTCATAATTCCGATATTTGAGGAATGTGACACTGTCATAATTTATATATTTATATAGAATTTTCCGAGACATTATACTATTTTTTAAATTATTTTTCGAGATGTTTTCTTTGCATGTCCGCTAAATTGGAAACTCCTCGCATTCGATCTGCGATCTAGCTTAACTTCGTTAAAACGACTTCTAGCGTTCTCGTCGTGCTCAATTTAATCGAAGAAATCTAAAAATTTATCTAACGTCGAAGAGACTTGATTAGACGTCGCAGCGTGATCCGTTAAAGAAAATAGATGGGGAAAAAATGCGAAAAGTCAGGGGTGAAATTCCGCGTCGCGTATACCCGTGCGCGGGAATTGTATTCTTCGTGCGCGGGCAATCTTTACCTAATTAACTTAAGAGGCTCCGCCGCCGCGAGTAGAGCGCGCGGGTACACCTCGCAATAATTATACCGCCACCGTGGCGTGGGAGGCGGCGACGCGACGCTCTTCGCTGGCGTAATTATTAGGACAAATTGCGGCACTCCGGCGCAAGGCGGGTGGTATCGCTTTGAGCGTCGGTAACCGGCGGTTAATTCTCGTGTTGGCTTTTACCCCTTTTCCGCGCGCGCGGCCACGACCACGAGAGCCACCCGCTGGTATGGAAAGTTACGGCGGAAGCCCCGTGCCGTTCCCTCGAGTCCTCTCGTCCCGACACTTGTTGAATTTCCATTCAGAGTACGAGTGGGGAATTCTCCTCTCTTTCTCCGTCCCTCCCTTTCTCCCGCGGGCCTATGTCGCACCTGTAAATACTCGGGCAACCATCGAGTCGTACCTCCGCGAGCAGGAACTCCCGATATCTGATCGAAGGCTCAAGAAATACCGTGTCAGCTGTGGCCGACACGGAAAGCGAAAGTTTCAGGAAAACCTAATTCTCTTAATTATTCAATTTATAATATTAATTATTTATTAATTATCCGCTACCTCAATCGATTGTGCAACGTATCTTTTAAGGGAAAAAAGTCATTTCTTTCGCCGAAGAACATTTTTAATATGAGAACAAATCAAAGCGCATGAAAAATTGATTAGCAAAAAACCTTTCGATATTGGGAAATAACGAAATACCGAGTACCTAAATTATGCAGACGGATTTATGTCACTAAAGTGGCAAGTTCGACCTAAGTAGTTTCGTAATAAGTTCGAAAGGCTCACCGCGATGCTCCGTGGAGTGCTCCGCGGAGTGCTCTCGAAAGTTCTCCGCTAATTTTTTCCCTCTACTCTCTTCGTTTTCTGCATGTATAATGCACAAACGTACCGTAAGTATCGGAATTTCTGGGCGCAGATAGCGACACGATTCGATAATGGAAAGCGGCGCATCGGCAAGCGATATTTCATCGTTAATGCTGGACGCCCGTCGCACAAGGAGAGACCGCCCCGTAGCGGCAAGGCGACGCGAAGGGCGGGCTGCTATATCAAGTGGTACATCTCTCGAACGTACGATAACGCGATACGACGAGACCGTCGCGGTCGTATTTTCTCATGGTGGAAATAGGACGGGGCGGAAAGGAAAACTGAGCGTGTCCGCTCCGCGATGTATCGATAGTGGGAAAGAGAAACGAGCGGGATATAATTTCCTATTGACCCCATAAAAGGAAAACGGCGACGTGTGAAAATACGGAATTTTTTATGCCTGCCGCGTGGGACGCTGTCCGAGTGTTCTTTCGAGGCCAGCGGCGAGGTTGCCTTAATATTTCGCGTAAAAAAAACGCACCAACCCTTTTTCTCTTTATTTCCTGTTGTCAAGGGCGGGGGAAGAAGGACGTTGCGTTGACAGAACAAAAAAAAAGAAGAAACGCGCTTTTAACGAGGCGAAGTTGCCGAAGCGGCAGATTGTGGCGAGGAAAAAAATCCATTATTTTTAATTAGGGTCTTAGGGGCTTTAATTAGAACGAAGCGATGCCGCTACATTTTCACCTGATAGCGCAAAACTAGTGATCTCTTCGCAAAAATATCGCGCGATTCGCATCGACGAGCGAAATGTTGAAGCTTGTGGGGTTTGCGTTTCGCAAAAGGTTTCGCTTTGACGTTTTGAAGAGCGGGGTTCTTTTGACGGTGAAAAATTCTCTCGGGAAAATTCCTCGGCGGACTGCGTTTAATATTTCAGTGACATTTAAACTGCGATAAATGCGATGGAAGCCCCGGCAGATTTCCAAAACCGTGTCCCCGAGATCGGTTCGGGTATATTAAATCATTAAATTACACGCGGTTTAAATACATCTCGCCATTAACGTAGAAAAAACGGCGAGTAGACACCGGCATGAAAACTTTTTTAACGCAAGATCGTTTAACCGTACTCTCATTGGAATTTCAAAACGACGCCGCAAAAAAGAACCGTTGGCAAGAAAGAAAACCACAAAGGCTTTGCATTTCAAAAGTCTTATCGCTCTTCTGCCTTTTGTGCGAAGGAACGGACAAAAGTTTCTCAATTAAAAAATTTCTCGGTCCGTTGACATCTCAATTTAGGATAAAAAAAAAAAAGTTGCGTCGCGCGTGGCTGGCGCACTTTTTACGGTCGCTTTGACCGGACGATAGCGCGTCCGGTGGTTTTAATTAATGTAATTTCGGCGCCGGCGACGTTGTGCGACGGGGCAATTTAATCGGAAACGCCCTCGTACACATCTCTCGATTAATCCTTTTCTCCTGTCGTCTAATTATATATGTGTAGCGGAGGGTCAAAAGGCGTGGCGGAGACGAGCGGAGCGCGGCGCGGCGTGCACACGCTTTTATAATAGCCCCCCGGCGTGTCGCATTCGACTTGTCGCATCGATCGACGATAAAAATATTTAACCCTCATCCCCCCGCGTGTCTCCGCGGCCGTGCGGACGTTCGCAAAATCGAATGCCAATGCCTCTGAACGATCTTTTCAACTGGCAACGACAGTGAGCGACAGTGAGCGCTCTAAACATTTTACAGAAATTGCCGGACATTGTGCGAAATCACAATTTGTGGTACCGCTTTAGTCGGTCGGACTGGAAAGAAAAGGAGAAATAAGAACGAGAGGAGAAAAATTCAAGGCTTCATCTGACTAAATCTCCGACTTTTATTAATTACGCGATAATTGTTTTCTTGGTCGGTTACGCAAACGCGTTACGCAAACGAGAGGAATAGCGGTCTGTTTCCATTCTTCCTTTCTATTCTTCCCGCGGGACGGATTTCGTTCCTCCGCTTCGCTCCGTCGAGTGAGTCCCATTTTACATACGCGGTGCACGTTGGAATCGGCCCGATTTCCATGTGTCGCGCTCGTGGCAATATTTATAAAAAGGCACGTTTTTCATTCCGGCGGAGCGAAAACGGGCGAGTGCGAGCCCCGAGCCTGGCACAGGCACGTATACGCCCGATAAATCGATGGAACGATAAAGTATCGATATGGAAAGGCTGGTTGCCCGCACCCGGTCGCCGACGGGCATGAAGACACAGAATATTTTGTACCAGGTCGCTCGCGCTCTTTCTCTCCCATTCTCTTTTCTATCGATGCGACAATGCGCTGATCGTAACTTGTGTCTCGAAATTGTGCGGCGGAAACTTTAATTTCGACCCGGTTTTATCCACGTGGCGTAATTGCGAAATACCTCAACCGTACTTTCATATCTTCCTCGCGCGTCAATTGAAAATATGAATACGCCGTTATCGAGCATCGCAAAAATACAAAAGGTCACAATGCGGAGACGAAAACATTTTTCGAAATAATTGGAGCATCACCTGTCGCCGGCCGGTCTCTCGATGAGTTAGCGTATTACATTCCCTTTCGAGAGGATAATTTAGAGAGAGAGCAGGCGTGAAACCAAACAGATCAAACAGCTCGATCTATCATTCGCAGTTAAAGTAGCAGAAAAATTGTAGAAGGAACAAAGGATCGGTCAATTTAAAAATTTAACGACTATCGTTGTTAAAAGGCTAAATTCTTGTTAAAGGCCTTCAAGACCTTAAAGGGATGCTGTAGCCGTCCGCGGTACTGAATTTTTGTAAAAGAATTTCTTCGTATTACTTTCATAGAAATGGAAATCCATTTTTTAATTAATTTTTTTTGTTTTTAGCGTAAATACTACTACCCAGCAGATACATATTAATGTCTATACTTTCATTTTATAAAAGAATTTCCAAATCTGTGAAAATAACACGAAGAAATTCTTTTACAAGAATTCAGTACCGCGGATGGCTACACCTTAAGTAGAAAGCGGTACGCCCGCTTTGTAAGAGAAATCTTTGCATCGGCGCAGCGTCGATTCAGAGAAGATGTGTATTTCCGTCGATCGAGACTGGGGAGGGAAGAGAAATAAAAAAGGCGGAAGGACCCGCGGCGGTTATCATACGACCACGCACGCGGAAGACGCTCGCGGCGCATTTGTCTCATCTCCCGATACAGCCGATAGATAACAAGACACTAACAATCCTCCGCCTTCCTCAACGAAGCCTGTGGGAAAAGGGCGGGAATCTTGCGGGCTGATCGATCGCGGAAAGCCGATAGCGGATTCCTTCGGACTTCCTTCGTATTTTCACGCTGCTTATGGAATTTTTACCTTACGACAGAGTTAAGAGAGACCTGCGTCTGAAGTTCCGAGATACGCTGCGTCCGTTCATTCGTTCGATAACGGGGGTACTCCGTGTCTCTCTCTTGAATCTTTGATTCTGATATAAAGATACACACTTTTATCGATTTTCTTATCCGTTATAATTATATATATATGTTCGTCTACGTTATGATGAATTAAATTGTGTTACTTCACGTAATCTTTTTTGTCGTTCTCTTAAGAAATTCAATTACAGAATAAAGCCCTTTCCCCCATTTCGTATACCTCATATTTCTTCCATTCACTGACCGGAAATACCGATATATCAGACATATCTTTTCCTTTTGTTACTGTCATTCGCGGCTTACGTCTCTTTGCACGGTAGATATTATTCCAAAGTGCGCAATAGAGCTTTTTTTATCCCGCCGTTTCTTCCTTCCTCTCTTCGTCCAATATCCGGTTACTTCGACTCCTTTCCGGTCCTCCCCCTCAACGCGTTTCGTTTACAATTGAATATACCGTCAATATGCCGACAATTGAATTTGTTTACCGTCTACTCGCCGCGTTATTACTCGCGTTCGCTTCTGCCCCTGTCACGATGCCCGCGCGATTGTTCTTATGCATCTTCCTTCTTTGCGCACGAGAGTAGTCAATCTCAGAAGAACGCAATAAAGCTGTCTGTCCTTACAATAAAGTTGTCCGTCTTTCTCTTCGTATCGTCGTTTCTCTTTCATTCTCTTCGTTCTCTCTCTCTCTCTCTCTCTCTCTCTGTCTCTTTCGCTCTTTCTCTCTCGCGTTCTCTTTATGAGCAATGGAAGAGGTCGTCACACATGAGCGCGCGAGCGCCCATTTGGAGCAATAGACAGTATTTTTAGACTCCTATCTTTCTCTCTCTCTCTCTCTTCTCTCCTAACTCTGATTTCTCCCTTTTCATATATATTCTTCTCCTCTTTCTCCCCTTTCTCTCTTTTCTTCTAGGTCTAATTTTTTCTCTTCGGATATCTTCTTCTCCGCCTCTCCCTGCCTCTCTCCCTTTCTCTCTCAGGCACACACCTTGTCTATCTCCCTCTTTTCCTTCCCTTCGTCGTCTGACCACGGATAAATCTCACCTCGTCGACGTTCAACGTTGCGCGCTGATCAAACCCCTCGTAACAAATGCGAAGGTCTACGTCGTCGATGTCATTATCGACCGACATCCCGCCACGTGCAAATCGTCCAAGGCGGCTCGCACCTGTCCGAAGGATCGCGCGCGGTCTTTTTTTAGACCGTCGCTTCTCGGACGGGGGCGAGATCGTCTCCAGACAAAGGTGGACAAAGGGAGCAGGCGTCGGGATGAATATTGGAGTCGAGACATAAGTAAAGGTTGCCCGTCGTTTTGTTAAAAACATATTCTATACACGGATGACAAGACTGTTCCTTTACCTCTTAATGTAATTCGCACACTGAGAAAAAAAATCGTTTGTACGAACTAAATTTATAATTTATAATTGTTTAACCCAATGGTTGATTCAACAATTTTTTAGTTGCACTAAAAAAAGTATAGTTTATTCATATAATATTTTATGTCATTGTAATAATGTTCAGTTGAACGTATCGGACTAAATATTTTAGTTACATGAAATCCATTTTGCGTTTTTCAACAAATATTTTTTCTCAGTGCAGTAACGCGGGAACTCTCTGAGAGGGAAATTTCAAGTTGGAAGGACAAACGTCGAGCTACAGATAATCCCGAGAATTATGCGCGGATTACAAGATCACTGGATCAGATGCGCGACGCAATTATATTCGCATTTTACATTACGAAACATAATTTACGTTCCGCTGTTACTTGTCTCGACGAGATCACGCGACACGGAGATTACCTTCCCGCCGTACAAATCGCGTTTTATGCTTAAGGCGAACGCGATCATCGCGATCGAGTCGCAAAGTTCGTTTGTTCATTTCCCGCAGGCAGAAGATAAGCTCGGAGGAGAGCAGCATCAGCGAGGTGATGATGTGGTACACGAGCGTGAACGCCGCGATGCTGGACCACCTGACTAATCAGATCAAGGAGACGGACAACAGCGGGGTGTGGAGGTAACGGAGCGTTATCGGAGCCCCCGCACTGTAAACTCCTATGGGTTGTCACTGCTTCTACTCAATATTCAGTTAATTTGACTAAAACAATGAGATAAAATTAGCGACATATTAAGTAAGCCTTAATTTATCTAATTTAACTTCCATGTTAGTCAAATTTTTACCTTCTTTTTAGTCAAAATTAATGAAATTTTTAGTAAAAGCAGTGGCGACCTATGAAATAATTAAAAATGACTCAAATTGAGTCTAATTTGACACTATGAGTTTAACAGTGCGGAAAGGTCGGGGGTGATAATAATCCGGAGACCGTATCTCTCTCGGGGGGGAAAAAATCCGCGCGCGGATCGAGATACACGGGACACTTCCGTTTCAGGTATCTGATAGCCTTCAAGAATCTCCTGCGGAGCATCGAGAGCCTCGGCATCGCCTCCGTGGAGGGGATCAATTACTTCGGCCGAGGTCTCCTTTTCGGTGAGAACTACATCAATTACGTTCGCCACGAAGCGCTGGGAGGCGACCTCCTGAACGCCGCCCTCACGTACGTGCCCTCCCTGAGGAAGTTTTACGACGAACTCAAGCGCACCATGCCCGAGTACGACAAGATCAAGGCAAGGTAAATCGTTTCCCGCGCTCCCCTTTCGCGTCGAAAACGACGAAATAGAATTTGTTTATTCTCAAGATGAGCAATAATCGAAAAAAAAGTACTCTATATACTTTAATTAGTTTTGAAAAATTAAACGTATTTTTTTGAGGAAAGAATAATTAAATATAATATTAAAATTTAATATTTAAATAGCCTCACATAAATGTATCTTTTATGTGAAGCTACTTGTAAATTATTCTTTTCCGTATTCTTGTGAGAAAGTGTAGATTCTCCGGCAATTTGATAATTTAGAGGAAGCGTTTCGTGAAGACGCCTTTATGAGTGTCGACGGCGTAACAGGCCGATGATAGATTACGCCAATGAGATAACGGGCAGACAGGGCGAAACACGCGAACGAACGTTCTGCATTCTTTCCTCAGACGGGACGAGATTCTACTAAATCAGAAGAGGGAGTCGAGCGTGGACGACGCAATTGCTTATTTCGACTCGATGGCCACTTACATTGACGAGCTGCGTAAGCTGCAGCGGGCATTACGTCACATGATAAGGTAGTGAATCTTCATAATGGAATTGTCTCTTTAATTCGTCTCGGCGGGGCTCGTAAAACAACGGGAGACCCATCCGCACCCATTCACGTGAGACGAATACACGGGGTATTCGATAATTGTCACCGTAATTGAGAAAGTATCGATCCCTTTCTCCGTGCGGTGGGACGATTTGCAAGGGAAACCTCTCCTTAGAAATTGCTCAACTGCGCGATTAAACGTAATTTATTTCGAAGGCAAACAATACATAGCCTCGGTAAATTCAATTAATTGGATTTTAATAGACTGGGCAATATTGTAATCAACAAATTTGCATTTAACGGAGCAGATATTTTTCAATTTCACGTTTCTGTCTTAGTAAAATTTAATAATTCCGTTAAGTTTTATAATTTAATAAAATTTAGTGATTTCGTTAAATTTCTCAATTTGAATTTGAATAAATTGCAGTATGTCTTTTCCACGTTCCTAACAATAAAGCAGATTTTTTCAGCGTTTTGTTCCTCTTTTAATAAAATTTAGTCTGCTTGATTTCTTGAGGCCGAATAGATTGTGCTCGCGATTTATTGGTATTTTACAATATTTATTGTTATAATAGCGTTTTATAATTTTTTATGAAAATTTTTTACATTATATTATCTATAAAGTATATTGACTCTCGTGTAATACAACTTTCACTAGGAACTACGTTAATTCAACGTTACAAGACGCGAGCAACAGGGAAGTCGCGGGGATCGCTATCGTCGTTCTGGTCCTGGTGATATCCCCCATCATCATCATACTGATGCGCAACGCCGTCGCCACCATTCAGGTTCGCGCTCGGCGATTCAAAGCCGTCGATTTGATTTCCTTTCATGCTCGTATGCGACTCTCTTTCATACGTAGCACTCGCTGATTTATATACAGGACGTAATGCGGGCTTACAATTTTCATCGCAGATTTTTTTGGCAGAATTTAAAACCTGATTTTTCCTCGATTGGATTAGTCACCTCGAGAATATAAATTTTACTAAAATATCTGAGCGATAATTTCTGAGTTACAAGTGATTGAAGAAAAAGAACGAACAAAGTTGCCTATAAGAATATTTTTTTAATCTATAAAAAGATAAGTAGCATTTCTGATGAATAAATTTGATAATGTTTTTTCGCCTAAATTAGATTGCAATTAGTGACAACACGATTCTTTTGCTTGTCAAAGTTAACTTTACCCTTTTATCGGATGCAGAATAGACGTGAAGGGCCAAGGGAAATTTTCCCGACCACGTGCGTTAATTACTTCACATCGCGACGAATCCTATAACTCGATTCCGAGCTCTCGAGGCCACGAGGTCGTCGACGAATAAACGTCGCGTCGCGTGACTGACGTCTCAATGGAAAACCAGTTGTTGAAGTCTAGGTCGCGATGAGAGAAGTTTCAGCCTCTGAACAAAAACGTTTTTATCGCTCGTAAAGCTTTCGTTCTATTTACATGGGAAATTAATAACCGTCGATCGCTATTTGTTATTAATTGTTATTTATTCGTAAGAAAAAACGAATATTTTCTATAAGAATTAAATTTTTTCTGCAATAAGCATTAGTTTTATCTTAAATTTATACGCAAGTTGTTTCGCGCATTTAAAGTTCTCATTCTAATTTTTTAATTTATTTTTCTCACATTTTAAAAATTCTCCATAGATATATATACTAAAAGTGAATATCTCTTCGCTTTTGATATTAGATCATATAATCTAACTATTATAAAACTTTAATCTTTATACTATGTTTCAACTTGCTAATTACAGATGTACGCCGCGAATTTGGCACAAAAAGCCCGCGAACTAAAACGCGAGAAGAGGAAGAGCGACACGCTACTCTTCCAAATGCTTCCACCTAGTGTTGCCCAGCAACTCAAACAGACTCAGCAGGTCAGCCTAAGTTGTCTCAAATAATTACTTTTCAAACATCTTGATTATCTTAAATAATTTTTAAAGATTTAAGAATATAAAAATCGTACTTTTTTCGAAAGCACAATCGTACTTTTTGCAATATGCAACGTTCAATCATTAGAAATCTATTTCAGAAATCCCATTTCACGTTTTCAAATCTCAATCTGCAATTGAGTTTATAAATCTCAATTGTAATTTTTGAAATTGACAAATCCAGACATTTTAGTGGACGCTTCATCTTGCTGGAATTTTTGATTTATCTCGGCCTTTATTTATTATTAGACTAATAAATTTATTATTATTTAGTCAAAAGAACTTTTACCCTGTAAAACATACTTGGCGGGTGACGCTGCCGCGTCTCTTGATTATTAAACCAATAAATTTTTGAAATAAAAAATTCTTTAAGCCTTCATTGTATCATTAGGCATAATATCACTTTTAGTTTGAGCTTTATTCCCTGATCCGCGCTTCTTCTAAGTGATCGATCGCAAAGAATAACAAGAAAACAAGTTTTTTCATTACTGGCAAGTATTTGCCTCCTGCGACCGGTAGATTCAATAAATTCTTTTTGTTCTTTATCAGGTGCCGGCAGAGTATTACGAGGCGGTGACCGTCTACTTCAGCGACATTGTCGGCTTCACGGAGATCGCCGCGGAGAACACGCCTCTCGAGGTGCGTCCTTGCCCGTTCTGTTCCGACGGGAAATGACCGATCGATCCTGATGCGAGTTTCCAAATTACGGGAAAGTTCCATCGAGCGATGCTCCTGCTTGTTGCCGCGGTGATGAAATTACGCGCATACCACGCAAATTCCCACAGGACGCAAGGATTATTCGAATCGGATGCGTGACAACTGATCATCCATCTTTCCATATATCACTCTCATTTCGTAAATTTTCATTATTTATCGTTATTGTTTATCCGATTGCTCGTATTATTTATTCATTCTATCTGCGACCGTACTCAGCCAGATTTAATTTCCCATTTTACGCGTGAGATACGATGAAATGTAATGGACTGGATGATTCATGTCCAAAATATTGATATAACGCAGTGACGAGAGTAATCTGATGTTTCTTCCAGGTGGTCACGTTTCTCAACTCGATCTACAAGCTGTTCGATGCGCGCATCGAGTGCTACGACGTCTACAAGGTGGAGACCATCGGTGATTCGTACATGGTCGCTTCCGGTCTGCCCGTCAGAAATGGTAAAAGTACGAAACTCCCCCCTGCTCCACGTGTTGTTGTCTTGAAGCATGCTCGATGTCGGAACAGTGCGCGGTATTCCTTAGCTCCTAGACGAATAAACATAAACTTTTATCCTGCATTCTTATATTTTAGCGGTTGCTGTTTCTTTGAGTTTCATTTTAATATATTGTTTTAATATATTTCTTCACTCGCGATTTCGCGTCTCCCTCAGGTGACAAGCACGTGTCCGAGATCGCCACGATGGCATTGGACCTGCTGGCGGCTTCGTCCGTGTTCCAGGTGCCCAAACGTCCCGGCGAACGACTGCAGATACGAAGCGGGGCCCACACCGGGCCCGTCGTGGCCGGTATCGTTGGCAGCAAGATGCCTCGCTACTGCCTCTTCGGTGATACTGTGAACACCGCGAGTCGCATGGAATCGACCGGCGAAGGTATAAATAGCTCAGTAAACACGAACTAACATTGCATCAATATTATAATTTCCTACTCAACAATGTAGATATAATACATGTTATACACAACAGTTACATTGAATAGGAAATTATAATATTGATATAATGTTACTGTTCATGTTTACTGGCTGAAATTAAGCTATCAATGAAAACGTATTTTCTATTTTCTTCAAATCGATCTCTCCTATTATGCTTGTAATGTTATGTACTAATTAATTCTCTATTTTACCCAAGCTCTGCGAATTCACATCAGCTTAGAGATGAAGAAAGCACTCGACGCGGTGGGTGGTTTTAAAATTGAACACCGTGGCCTTGTCGACGTGAAGGTATTTCAATTGTTTAAAATCCTTTTACATAAATCTATTATTATAACGATATTTTTCCTCAGTCCGTCAACATAATTCTTTTTTCCATTTAATCGCATATGTATATCGAATATGTATGCCGTAAGAATGTGGAGATAAATTTTCAATCAATATATAATTCATTTTCTTCATCGATAAATGTTCGCTCTTCCGGCGCGAGTTTCACTTCCGGCTGCGCTTCCCGCAGGGCAAGGGCCTCATGGACACGTACTGGCTGGAATGCAAGGACGGCGGTATCGCGCGCGCCGCCGAGCTCGACCTGCCGACGTTCTTCGAGGACGTGCGACCGGTCTTCATGCGGCGCCTGCGCGAAGAGGGTACCCTCTGATGCGAGCCGTACTCTCGCCGGGACCTCTGGTACCTGAATCGGCGCCCGAATCCGTGTATCGTCCGGCTGTCCCAGCCGAATCTGATTGACCACCTGAAGCGACCGGGCCAGGGTCGCAAGAACCGGCTGTCCCATCCGAATCTGCACATCACCCCGGTGAAGGCGCCGCCGCAGTCGCAGTCGAGCATCGAGTCCCAGGACTCGGGCACGTACGAGTGCACCCGCTCGACCACCCCCTGCCCGCCGAGTTACTCGCCCGCGAGTCAGCGCAGCCGTTACTCGCAGCCGAACCTGCCGACCCTGCTGATCTCGTACGATCGGCGATCGGGCGGCTCGCCGGATCGTCGCATCCGCATGTCGCAGCCGACCCTCAACTCCAGCCTGAGCGGCATCAACTCGTTCAACTTCGGCATGCACCGCGGCAGCGGCGGCGGCCGCCTGTCTTACACCAGCCTGCGCGCCGCCTCGGGCGACAACAGCATCAACGAGGAAGAGAGGCTGTCGACGCCGAACGTGCACGCCCTGGGCGGCAGCGGCAGCCCCCGTGGCAGCCTGACGATGGAGCGGAGCTCGTCGCGGTTGTCGCAACCGGACGTCCGTCGATTCATCCTGCGGCAGGATAAGCGGGAGCGACTGTCGCAGCCGACCCTCGTCACCGGCGACTACTATCCCGGTCGCACGCAGCAGCGACTGTCCCAGCCGTGCCTCAGCAGCGGCGGCATCAGCATGCACCCGTCTTCGCCGCCACCCTTCCCTCTCAAGGGATTGCACAAGAGATTCGGGCCCGCGGTCCTGCAGGCGAGCCAGCGTGACCGTCTGTCGCAGCTGGACATCGGCTCCAAGTATCGGAACATCAAGGACCTGAGTGGCGGCGGCGGCGGTGGCGGCGGCGGCAG
>VBVQ01002480.1:0-15211 GCA_011636635.1 Tetramorium simillimum | reverse complement strand
TATATATACACATATAAATCTAAATTTTTCCAAAACGCTTAAAAAGTATCCTTCTAATTTTAATATAAAAGAATCATTTAACAAAAAAAACAAAATATAAAATGATAGTCTTAAAAGAAAATTAATGAACATATTATTTTTTTCAAATGTAGGCTACATGATTTTGCAGTCAACCGTGTAAATGTCCAAGTTCAGATAACGGCTGAAAAAAAAAAACAGATTTATCCTGGATTTCAACATAAAAAAAAAGGAAAAAGAGAAATCAGCAGTGCACAACTGTTTCTCGAAATTCACGTACAGATCGATCTCGCACAGATGCGTTCGGGAAACCGCGTGTAGCGCCGGGCAGGGCTGTTAAAACAGCGTCGGGGG
The DNA here is from genome assembly GCA_011636635.1 of Tetramorium simillimum. Lineage (NCBI taxonomy): Eukaryota > Metazoa > Arthropoda > Insecta > Hymenoptera > Formicidae > Tetramorium > Tetramorium simillimum. The sequence continues at coordinate 14,839 of VBVQ01002480.1, read as the reverse complement.
ACAGATCCGTGGTGATACGGGCGGATTCGGCCGTTGTCGATCAGCAGGAACAACGGGGCAAAACGGGAATGACATGTAGCCGGGGCGTACGGTCCAGGTCTGGGACGGATTTCATATTGAACCCCGGTTGGTTCATCGCCATGGGCACGTGAGGCAGGCAGGCAGGCAGGCAGGCAGCAGACAGGCAGGGCGGAACGACAGACAAGATAAGTTAACCGGGCGGTCGCGAAACGCACTCTTTTGTGTTTGCTCCTAAGGTCGGCTGACTCCATTGCCAGAAGGACAACGGGACGATCTGGCAAACGGTTTCTGGTCTCTTTGTCGGACGCCCCGTGCCACGGACCACGGTCCCCTTTTACTGAGCCCTTTGTCGGCGGTATAACGTTTAATTACTACGCGCGCCTCGGGAGGCAGGAAAGGGGTAGATCAGTGGCGGCGTTATAAAAATGGGCAGCGTACTGCTGAATTAGCAAGTTGCTTGTAAAACATCAAAAGTCCTGTGCTCTTATGCACTCTCTTTCCTCTGCCTTCCTCTCTCTTCCCCTCTCTTTGTTTCTCTCTTTATACCTGTTCCACCGCCTCTCTATTATATTTTATTTTTTTATTGTAGATACGAGATAACGCGAGAGACAAAGCGCGCATGAACAAGTTAGCATGCAGATCGTTGTAACGAGGAAAAGTGTGTGCCGTAAAAGGTTTCTCAGTGTCAAAGACGGAGATGATTGCGTGATACACATGACAAAGCGACGGTCTCGTACCAGATAATGGCAGAGCGGGTCGAATTAAGTAGCTTCGTGTTCTTCTTATGTCGTCTGATAAAACGGACCGCCTACTAGGAGAATAGGTGAATTTACGTAAATTGCCTATAAATATTTCAACATGTTTATGTGGCCAAAATACATCCATTAATCATCTTCAATGAATCTTTTATCATACGAGTTAATTTCACATTTGCAATTGTCGCGCGGTATGTTTTAGGAATAGCATCGTTAATTAACACGGGATGCGTTCGATTGATGGAATAATGAATGATAATATTATAATATGTAGAATTTGTGGATGATAATAGTTGCATAATTTTCAGTTGATGATTGAAACCATTGTATCATTCATTAGCACAATCCTTTTAATAATTAATGATACGATATAGTAAATAACTATGAAATTGGATACATATATATTTATATACAAATTAAGTGCGTATATATATGTACTATATATACACACACAACTCACAAAACACAAATTAAATAGGTATAATACATAGGTATTACGCGCGCGCTTGCATGTAAGATATGATACAAATGTATGTTATTAGTATAATTGGCAGTCTAAATATAACAAGGTAACGTTAGGACGTCAGGAATCAGGGACGTTTCTCTATTCATTAAAAGAAATAGATCAAGGATAATCTCGACTATAAGAGACGCGCGATAATCTCATATTAGATGGCTTGAGAGTTGCTGCAGATACAGTATAACGATGATGATCTAATTATAAGTTATTACATCTTATAGCGTATGTGCTTTTAGTGTTTCATGAAACTGCATTCCTTCATGACTGCAGAAAGACTGTAGGTCAGTATTTCAATACAAGCGTTGTAAAAATTTTTACTTGATTATTAAAAAATATATACTTCTTTCTCCACAGATATTTTATTTTCATAATATTTTATGTATTAAATTTTATATCTGTTTTAGTAGAATATACACAAATCCGAAATGGAACTATATTAAAATTTTAAATAGAAATATTAAAACTAAAATATATTTTTGCAAATAGTTAAATAATTCAAATTCCAATAATAGTTTTCATTTATTAGATCTTAATTTAATCAAATTAGAAAAATAAACATTAGAATGTAATTAGAAAATGCAACAAGAAAAAAATAAAAAATAATGAGAAATTGTAAGCAATAAAAAATAAAGATGCAAATGCTAAACAAAAACAACCTAGGTAGCATATGATGGTTTATATACGTTTCATATACATTTCCTAAACGTATTTAAAATGTTAGAAATATTTAAGAAACGTATAAAAAACCAACATGTGCTACTAGAAAAAGATGTAAATCTAAATGCTAACGCCTTTTTCCAAGTTTTGTGATTAAAACATTTGATCATTCGCATTCAGAATGTTAATTTCCTCATTATTGTTCAAACACATTGTACATCGGCCCATAAATTTTATTCTTTGCATACGGAAGCAGATTGGACTTGTAAGTTACGGAAATTGCGAGCGCATAGTATTTCAGGGACGACTAATGTCGCCGCTACTTCCGGTCGGTGTATTGTCAGTAAGCAGTCCGGAACCGACGGTAACATAAACATTGGTAAGTCCGCCGGCGCCAAAGCGTAACTGGTCAATGCCAAATTAGCTCTCGTACTAAACACTGAGTTTGCGCAGCCTAACGTTAAGGTGCACGAGCACACTAAACGGGGCGCAATCACAGACCGAAGTTTACTTTGTTCCCTGTGCGCCAGACAGGTTAATGGCTACCGAATTAGATACTGTCATGTAAAGTTCTGAGCAGGAACGTCTACGTAGATATCGATTCACTTGCAGTTTAATTATGATGTTCGAGTTTACGACGGAAAGTTTAAAAGGGATGTTTCTACAGATTCCGTAGTTACGTCCATATTAAGGAAAAGTATAAAAACACTATCTTACCGTCAATTATGTTTTATATATAAATATCAAATATTATTATTTCGCATTCACTATTGGCTTGCGTATAATCATTTTGATATTATTAAATATTATGAAAATTTCTCTTTCCTCTTTTCACTTAATTTGATAGTGATTGTTGCAATAACTCTCAAGTAAATGAAAAGGAGAAAGAATATTCGCAATTTTGCAAAAATATTCACGCACTTTTCATTAGCTCACGTACAAGAAAACAAATGTTTTCTCTCATTTCGTCCCTTGACATACATATTTTCATTGTTCGTACTTTCATTTGCCTTACGTCTATTTGATTGTGCTTCCGGCACAATATTTTGACAAGATCTTTTGCTTGTCTTCGCAATGCACATATTTCCTTTCTCATGCAAAAAGTTAACGCGTTAAGTCTACCGCGAAACCCAAGGGAAAGAAGTAATGCTAATTAGATTGTGCGGGTATCATCAATTCATCGTTAGAGACGGAAATTTCCCGCCGAAGTAATTACTCGCTGCCGAGGAATTATGTGCCGTTGTTCCGACCTAGTGGAAGTTGACTCGCGGAAGTTCGTAATGTGCAGGATGTCGTAGTCTCGGTGTCCTCTATCGCTCTCTGCAGATAGATATCTGGGCCATTGAAAGGATGAATACGCGTCCTCGAACAAGCTCTTGTACGCGCGATATAATAAATGTGTGTGTGTGTGTGCATAGATTATATATATATATATATATATATAAATTATATATATATATATATATATATATATATAATTTATATGCCATTGGATACGCGCGCCTTGTAATATTTTTCATTATTTTAATTAAAAATTAAACTTATTTTAAGATTTGTTCAATTTTGATTCTATTTCGTAAAATTTTTACGCTATATATTTATTTATACACTAGACATAAAAATTTATGTTGTTAATTTACCAGAATGCTCCACGAGACAATCATCAATTGAAGAGAACACACGTATAATTCAACATAGTTTTATTCTAAAAGGTTTCAAGGCTTAATGGTTGTTGTTAACAACTTAAGTCATTAATGTGGAATTGCTTTAGGATAAAAGGAATTCTATAGTTAATGAATCTTTCTCAAAGAACTTTAAATCGAATGCTTCTTAAAATATCTCGTTTGTCGATAATTAATCGCTTATCCGTGAACTAGTCTTAACAAAGATTCAATGTAAAATATTTCAGTTCTTTACAGTAACGTAAAAGTTAAAAATTTATCTGTGAGAATTATTAATTAAATTATTAGGCCACTAAAGTTCAGCTACCTTTTGCGAATGTATGTATTATTTGTATTGCTCATGTATATAAAAGCACAAAATTCCGTATGTATATTACGCTCGGCGGCAAGTACGATTCGCGAAATTATTTTGCTCTAATTAAACGTCGCGATGCAATTCGGCCGCAGCTTGCGCGCCGAGAAATTCGTCGGTTAAGTTCAGCCGTGCAAGCATTTCCGGCGGAGTTATCTTCCGGAAATATAATATTTCATTACACACAGTCGGCCGTTCTTTGCCTTCGATCGTAGCGGCCGCCGTAAGATAATTTCGCTGTCTTCGCGCCGCACGTTTCCACCGTGTTGAATCGAGCTCGACTTTGATATTTCGAAACAAATTAACCGTCTGGCGAATGAGACTGAAGCAAGAAAAAGAAAAACTTTTTCCCCTTCGAACTTTCTCTCTCTCTTTCTCACCCTCTCTCTGTTTTTGAAGCTTTCATTAATGTAAAACAGTTAGTCATAATGTTTTCCCGTGATTATTCCAATTGCAATTTTAAATAAAAACGTGAGTTAAATCCGCGAAAGATGTAGACGGTATGTTTATGAATTGCGTCGATGTAGAATTTAAATAGATATAAATAACGCGTAATTTGTGCTACGTCAAATTTGCATAAAAATGACCGGCGGCAGTGCTGTCCATGTAACTCATTATCTTGAAAACATTTACAGCATGACGATACTCTTTTGAAAAGGATATTTTTTTTTTGATGCAGCTCTAGTGACGGCAAATTAAATAATTGACTTTAATAAACTTTAATAAAATAATTATATATACATCTTTTTATGTTATACTTATCACTTTTTTATGTTATATTTATTACTCTTGCTTCTTTTATTTATTAATGTAATTGCTGCTGCTCTTTTTCTATTATCCAAGAAACTTGAATATTTTTATTTTATTTTGTACTTGTAATCAACCATATAATGCTTAAATAAAAAAAAAAGATTATAATTTCATGAGTTATAAAATTATAAAATAGAATTAACAATAATTGTTTGAGCATCAATTACTAATTTCCTCTTAATTAGCGTAAAATAATTATGTCACCATCTATAGACACCTCGACATTTTCTACCGGAGCTTTACCGTATACATCGTGTAAACGCAAGATGGAAGGATAGAAGCTTTCTGCTCGTTGGTTCGTAAAGTGTAAAACGTGATACGACCAAGATGCCATGGTTGTATAAAAACTATATAATATTCTCGGTTAATTTTTAAAGTACCACTTACTCCGAAGATGAGCAGAAGGCCACTGAAAGTTTCGTTGCCTCGCGCAGCACATCTCTTTTTTTTCTTTAATAATGTTATAAAAAACCTCGCGCGGCGCTCTCGGGTCGGCAACGAACCACCTGAAAATTAGAACTCTTCTCTTAACGATGTCCCCATATAATGATTCACTTATTTAAGTTTTAACATCCAACCTGTCTAAATGACCTCGCGAAACTCGAGCACCTAACGTGGCGTTTTTCAGAGGCGCAGTTTCATTAACGGAGATTGCGAGAAGCTTTATACACCAGAGATCAACGCAGATTCGCGTACGTAGGATATAACACTTTTGCGTGTCATTTGGCTTTATCAATCGGGAGCATATTAGAAGTTACAACGATCCTGAATGCTTCAAACGGCGTACATGTTTCGACGGGGAGAAGGGGGGGGGAGGGACGAGATCTGTCGTCGATCTCGTATCCTTTGTGTTTGCGATCCATCTCGTCGTCGAGCATTTTATTGGCACTCGCGTTAGGCGAGTTACGGAAAAAGCGATACGCGAAATCCATCGAACGGATGCTACCGGCGCGAGATCAGATATACGCGCTGAGAAGAGTCTCGCATCGGCGCATCGGAACCGAGATTTCACGTCTAACGTGAATACGAACGTGTGTGTATACACGGACGTATACACGGTATATATTCGCACATGAGAAGAAAATGTTCGCACAGGCTCTTAGGGTACCGAGAGTGCCTGTCGCTATGCAGTTCGCAGGCTCACCCGCGAATCCGGTGGATCAGTTCGCAGGCTACGAGACACCTCTGTGTGCCAAGATGCAGAAATGATTCTAGAGATGCCTGCTCTACCTCATGCGGAAGAAAAGGAGAAAATTACACGCACGTCCCGGTGATTCGTTTAATCCTCGACTATGCGAGTTTCAGCAATCACGCGTGTTGTGATTCCATTTTTTTGCAGTAAAAAATTTAAGAGATAATTTAGCTGCGAGAAAATAACGATTTAACGTACGAAATAAGTCGTGCGACAGATGTTCTTAATTCGAAGGAATTCTTATTTCTGCCTTTGACTTGGCATTTGTTCATGATTTGTAATTATAAAAACGCTTTGTCATCTACGTTGTAAACCTCACGTATGACGCTCATTCATTTTCCGATTGTGAATTTATGTTCCGATTGTTCGCAATTTAATTAAAAGCACAAATTTAGTAATTTCGTGAGAATAAAAACTAAAATGTGGCAAAATTGTCGAATCGGGAAAATCGATACCTCGCAGATGGCAAACAATGTACGACTCACCTTTAGTCAACAGTATATATTCGATCATTTAATTTCAAACAATAAACGAAAAATATAATTATAATGAAAAACAATATAATTATAACAAAATGTAATAATAAATGGAAGAAGATGCACGGCTGTTCGGTTTCTTCAATCTTATTATCTCAAATATCATTTAGCATTTCGAATGCGTAGTAAATCTCGCAAAATCTGCGTTGAGCGTTTACAGGCACTTGAGCATTTCAAACAATACGCTATAACCGTGTAGTTATACGCCATAGCTATCCCTCACTGATTGCAATCTGCGCAACGGCCGGCCCGTATATCGCTTTAAACATTAATACGAAATCTCGTTTAAGCGTCGGTGTAACGTTTGCTTAGGCCGTGAAATTTCGGTTAGAAGTGCACTTAGTCCCCGAGTACATACGGAATTTAGTTCCTGTATCGCGTTACCACGGTAACTGGCTGACCGTGCGCGGTTCTCTATCCTGCGGTCGGATAGGCTCACCAACATCCCTCTGGAACTTTGGCATGACGTCAGAAGAGAGAGAGAGAGGCGGAGATAGAAGGAAGACGGGAATACGGGGAAGAGACAGATGCACGAAAGGAGAATCGAAAAATTCTTCCGCCGAAAGATGTCGGAAGGGGTGAGATGTTAAATCGACTTCACTGTGACGAATCATTTTGCGAGGGTACCCGACGCGGAGAGATGCGCTGCGAGAAAATAGAGCATCTAGAACGAAATTGTAACAACCAACCTGTCATCCTTGATCCTGTCATGCCTAGTTTAGATCGTAAACGGGTTTCCCTCGGAGAAGAGCTTTGCGCTCGAGGCTCGTATATAATGCGTTATCGCACGACAAGGCCAACGAAAGGACGCGTTAACGCGATAAAACCGTGCCGCCGCTGCCGACGCCGCGCATGATCTCGAATTACTATGCGTCGGCGGTCGCGATCATGTATGGGGATGTCGCCACGAGACGTAACCGTGTGTAAAACGATCCCCCACAACAACCGCCATTTTTTGCATCGTTAATTTTATTTCTCTCGTTACCGCCACCAAGAGCGGTTTCACTTGATCATCCGGTTAGGGCCGGATAACTCGATCTCGCGTGTTCGTCGCTTAATGAATTTGATTGCTTTTGATGAAAATACGTAATTTCTGATAACGATGCTACTTTTAGATCCAACAAGGAATAATGTATGCTCAGCCTTAGGTCAGGAATAAATTAAATGTCTAAGAGTGAAAATAAAAATTAAAGTAGCATGTACACAATTTTTCCAATTTATCTCACGGAGACAATATAGTTATGTACAGTCGCAAATTTTTAATTAAGGTCCTTTATTACGGAGTCAGTTTATTGAATTAACAAAAAAATATTACTATATTGAATTACTATCGTGCATTGAACGCAGTTTAAAAACGCCGACGAGCAAACGGAAGCGAACTTTGTTGAGAAGAGAGAGGATAAACGTCATGGTTGTAAACGCGCCTCCGACAGGGCATTAAAAATGATATTTTCACGCTCGACGTGGACCCTCCGGAATATCCCGCACCTAGTTACGGTCTTGTGGGCTATATACTTGGCGAACGTAAATGCGCGCTTCACGGAGCCTCCCCCAGTTATTCAACCTTCTCTCGGGTTGCTGCAGCGCGCTTCCTGGCATCCGGAACGAAATCTCTACCGACACGTCATTCCGACGTCCACGGCCCGCCGGAATCCTGAGGGGCGACGGCGCCGAGGGCGAGCGTTTCTCTCTCATCCCCTCGGTGCGCGACGCTGGCTCTTAACACGGCGTGTCAAGTCGGGAAACCATCGTCGTGAAAGCATCTGCTCGTTCGCGCTCTGAAGATTAAAAAAGTTCCCTATCGTTTCAACGTTGAAGCGCGAACGTTGCGCGCAAAACGCCGAGAACGAGGTAAAAAGCCGCGAGAGCAGAGAGAGAGAGAGAGGGAAAGAGAGAAAGAGATATAAAAAGATTGAGAGAGAAGAGTGGACGATATTGCCACGTTTTTCAAACGCGTCTAAGCGTTCATGTAGACTCTCGTATCGAGCCCGTACGTGTTTCCATCAGCGTCTTCTCGGGCCCCCGACGTCGTCATCGTCGTCGTCGTCGTCGTCGTCGTCGTCGTCGTCGTCGTCGTGAGGTCAGGCGACGAACACGTTCTCTTCCGCGACGCAATTGCGGTGCAATTGTAACTTACGTCGTTCGTTCCGACCGCGTTTGCACCGCGCAATTTCTCGACTGGGTGAGACCGGCGATATGGGCTTCGTAAACGACGAGTTGCGCCGTTATTTGACGTTTCGAACGACGTGACATTTCGTCGCGACGTTTCGACGATCTCGCGACAGTGAAATGCGGCATGCACGGGTGAGAGCGCGGGTACTCGCGCCGAAATCTCTAGAATTCTACGAAAAGCGCGGAGATATCTACCCGCCTCTCTCTCTCTCTCTCTCTCTCTTTCTCTCTCTCTCTCTCTCTCTCTCTCTCTCTCTCGCGCTGCTTTAATGCGGCATGTCACGTCGAGAGTCGTCACCGCGCGTAAAGCATCTGCTCATCCGCTCACCCGAGAGATTAAAAAGTTTTTCTCCGGGAAACCTCGTGACAATATTGCTCTCATCGCGCGCGGGCAAGTAGCCAGAAGTCGCCAAACTGACGTGTACGTACATACAAGTATGTGTGGGCGTGTGTGTGTGTGTGTATGTGGAGCGTGTGCCTGTATATGTCCGCAATGCTTTCTCGCCGGTGATGGAAGCCGGATTGGGATTTCTTGGCGATTTCCGAACAGCGCGACAACTCACTCGTGCGCGAAGCGCTCGATAAAGGAGTTTCCGACGATTAATGATACTACAAAGTGTAAGGAAATTTAATAGTTAGCGGCGGCCGACAGGCGTTAACTCGGCTTCCCGATTGCGATCTGTATTGCGGCGCGAGATACGATTCGAAATATACGGGGTGTATCAACGAACCAACATTTCCCACTGACAAACGACTGTAGATAGAGCTGATCTTTCCGCTCGAAATGAAATTGCGTCCGTGATTCCTGCAACCGACGGTTGTTTTTTCGTGGTTCGCGTGAAGTTAGATTGCAAACTATTGGCAATCACGCAATTTATGTGTTCCGGGAGCCTTTGAAAAAACGCGGAAGGAGACTCTCAGAGAATGATTTGCACTACATTTTTACGAGGAAGTATTGATTCGTGAGGTACTCATATAAAAAAAAGCACGATATTTATATAATAAAACTATAAGATCTGTCTCTGTAAAAATTCACATAAAATATATTATTCCTTTGCTTGTATATTTCTATAAATTTTATTATATGTATTAATTCCTTAATATCTTGAATGTTGTAATAAATTAAATAGCTCAGTTATATTTTGCAAGAAACAAACTAAAAAAGAATATCAGCTCTCGTGAATGTCTTTATCGGAAAAAGATTACATAAATCGCGGAAACAAGTTGCATAAGCAGATTACATAAATCGCCAATATCATAATCGTTCATCGGAAAAAATACAACCGTCGTTATATTTCTTTAACGATTCATCAGTTCTCAGACAATCTTTTTCACCTCACTGATTTTTACTTCATACATAATTACATCATTAATTGGACGTTTGATAACCAACGAAAGATATTGACAAATTCTGCCAATAAATACATCATTGCTCCGAAAATCTGATTCAATAGAGAGACGTTGACTTTCGAAAATCCATCGAGAAATATTTAATTAAACGTCGTCATATGTAACCATCGGTAAATCGTCTCTTTCGGGAATATGACCTCGGTTTTAGACTGATATTCTTTCGTGCCAAGAAAGTATCGCGCAGCCGATGCAGTATTCTGAATAATCGAACATCTAATATAGTGCGTTCAATATCCACTATCCAATTTTCTATACGAATAGAGTCGTAGCGATATTAAAAGTGCAATTTTGTGATCAAGTTTTGGGGCTTCCGAAAATACAATATTCTTTATTATCTTAAAAACTACTATTGTCTATTGTATTTCAAAGAGTTATTAAACGGCACAGTCTATGTATTCGCGTGTATAAAGAAAAATTGATTTAAAATTGGAAACAACATTTCTTTAGGATATGCTCGACGCAATCGTCTTCTGAGCACAGAACGAAGAATAAACTAAGGCTGTTAGGTACAAAGCAATTCTTTGAAGAGAAATTAAAGAGCCTAGAGGCACAGTATATGGATAGACAAACTCTGAGAGAACAAAATAAGATTTTTCTAATTGAAACCGTTTGCAGAAGGAAGAAAATATTTGACGTGAAAAGAAATATTCGACACACGAATTGTCTTCGTGTATGATTATCTCTGATATTCATCGCATTTTCAATAAATAAAACCTAAAATTATATATTCAAGAAGCCGGCGTGTGAATACCATAAAAGGTTCTTTGAAAGGAATACAATGACGGCGCGTCTCCGTTATCTTGCTCTACATTGTAAGAGTAGCGCAAGGAGATTGTCCTATATCTTCGTAATGTCCCACGACTATCCACTTTGAATCGTTCCCGTGGAATAGTCTGTGTCTCAGTATAAATCCCCTTTCATATTTCCCTGCTTTCATTGCCGGCATCGTACGAATCTGTTCCACTTTTCGGTCCGCGTTCGTTCGCAACACTTTCCCAGGCATTAAAGCGTGAAGAGCGCAGTGGCAAAGGGAGATGGTGTGCTATACGTTCCTTCCGCGCGCGCGCGCGCGCGCGTGTCCGATTTATATCGGCCATGCCGCGGCGACGTGAGCGATAATAGGAACTCTAGAAGGGGCTGCACGGCGCGAACGTGGTCATCACGCTTATATCCTTGCCGATGCCCGCAATTGCATTCGTTTCGTGCCGCACTGGGTAGCTGGGCTCGTTGTTACACGCAGACACGTAGTTTACTCGACGTGTCTTATTGCCGCTCCACCTCGCGTATCCGCAGCACCGGGCAGGATGTTTGTTTAATGTCCACCTTGGCGGACTACTTCGTACGTCTCGTGACCGCGCTTTAGCAACAAAATCCAAGCGCTCTATTTCCTTAATCCTAGGATAGAAGCATCTGAAATTTCGTGGAAGTAGAGATGTGCGGTTCTTCTACAACACTCGGTTTATCTTAATGGAGAACAGGCTTCTTCGCCTGCAGTTTGTAAGAATAGCTGTTTACATTAAAATATAGTGCATATAATAACGCATATAATAACGCAAGTAGTCTTGTACAAATTCTTGTACAACTTCTCTATCAAAACGAAATGGTCTTTTCTCTTTTGTTGTAGAGAAAATGTAGAGGAAAAGAAGGTGAGACCGAATAAGACCGAAAAATTAAGTATTCAATTTTCGTGGAAATATTATCAAATACTCTTTAATTGTTTAATTTGGAAAAGAAATACAATGTGAGGACGAAAAGCTGCTTATAATTCGGAGAAATTCCTTGAAAGAAAAATTTATCAAAAGAAGAGAAGAAATATCGATGCTTTAACAATTTGAAAATAACTTTGAATAAATTGTATGTGTTAGATTAAAGTTGGAAGTACTTGTAGATATTATGCATTCCATATTCAACGATATTGCGCTGTACTTGCAAATTCAGCTGTACTCCGAGAACATAATGGCGTTTTGTTCAGCGACGTAATTTTTTGTAGCGCAAATCCTCACTCGAGTTAATTAAACTTTGAAGAGAATAGGAGAAAACTAAAAGATTTGAATATATATAACTCGTCTACCCTGCTAGAGGATATATACGTATAACGAGGTGCTATTATTTCGGATTTGTCTCTTTTGATTCTTACAATTAGTGGCTCGTCCATTTCCATGATTAAGGATCTCATCGCGTTTCATGAGTATGTATGCAATCATTTTCTCCGCGTGACAAAATTAAAATCTATATTTTTTACAGATTTGTGATGATTTAAAGAATGAATTAAGGTAACGAACAAAAGATTAATATCATAATTATCGCAAATTATTGTTTTCTAATGTAAAGCTTTACAATAATTATTTGTTAAATAATTAATAAAGAAAATATTTTTTGCTCGCTTTTATTTCTAAAAATTTCCTCCTGATATGCTTCACGCATTATTAAATATGTTTGTTTCTCCAATTAACATAACATTAATATTCATCGATTCATTTGCAACTGTAAATAATTTTTGCAAAATAAATAATTATTCTCTCTCTCTCTCTCTCTCTCTCTCTCTCTCTCTCTCTCTCTAAAACACAAATTTCCGTTTTTAAATATAACCCAGTAATTAAATCAGACAAACGTTGCACATTCTATGATTAAACGAATTTTCGAGCCACTTATCGTATAATTCTATTTCATTTCATACGTTCTTATGTGACAGGTGATTTCTCTAATTCAATTCTCGATGCCTCTCAATACTCTGTCGGGTTTCCTATTTAAACTTATTAAATTTGACAGATTATAATGAAAGAAAGGTTACGGGGATGTCTGAAGCTACGGATTGCTTTTCGCGCATGAACGACAGGTACCCATTTCATCTTTGACGACGGAAGACGCGATTCGAGAGATAAAAGCGGACAGGCGTAGCGAAGATCCCCTATGAGCCTTTGTTTCTCCCTGTTGGCTTGTTTGGCTCCGCAACAGGAAATTAACACCACGGTTCCGTTTTCTACATACCGCCGCCCGTATTGTTATCCCCGAAAGGTAATCTGGGATTTGTCACGGTCGTGCGTACTTTGATATTAGATGGGTACCCACATGATGATTGTCACGCCGCTAGAAGGCTGCGGCGCGTGTCACGAGTCACGATTTATGTTTTCAGCTCGGTACTTATCACGCCGGGAACTTGAGGGTAATTGCCTGCGTCGTTATGAATGCATAAAATGTTTGAACGCGACATACGTGCTAAACCGCTCGCGCAATATTTCATTTCGCGCAACCTACAAACATCACGCGCGGAGCAAACAACAAGGCGTATCTGCCGCGCAGGAGTAATATTATTTATTAATATTCATGGATACACGGACGACGTTACGAAAATGGATACGATTAGACGCAGCTCTGTCATACGCGCGCGTAAAAAATGTATGTGTGTGTGGACGGGAGCATTAAACGCAACACTTTCAACATTCAACGATTCAACGTTCTCGCAACAGCTCTCCGCTCGAAATGTTGAGCGATGTCGAGGGCATTGTTACGCGCATTGAGTGTGGTTTATTAATTAAACGTTCGTTTTGTAGATCCGTGCGAACATTATTTTGCGCTCAACACGCTTTCTTCTGCGGTAATAACCGGCCAGCCGGTCTTGCCAGCCGAGTTCGCGCGTCGGACAAAAAGAATGTACCGCGCCGCGCCGTTGCCGGTAAAAAAAGACGATCGCTGCAGCTCGTTACGTTGCACCTACCCGTAGCGTCGGGTGCTGCGTGAGCCAATCAGATAACCGTTAACAGCGCCGAAAAAGATCGTTCGGGGGAATTAATCGTGTCGTTCATATCTCGTTTAGCTTCTCCTCAGAGAAATTACCGCAGTTGGCACCGTATCGATCCATCATCCCGAATATCGGTGCACGAGTCTCACAGCCGCCCGTAACGTCGACCTTAACGTTCTCTTAATCGCCGGAACGATATTTTGTGCTGCGCGTGTAATATGAGTAACGTGTACGGGATGGACGAAGGTTTTTCAACAGGATATTTTATACAGATATATGTATACATAAAAAAGGGGAGCTCGCCCGCTGTCTTTGCCCGGTTAAAAATAAAAACCGCTTTCGCGCCTCGCTTATTATTAACGTAAAAAAAATAGAAATATAAAAAGGGTCTACTTGTACTGACCGCACGCTACGATGTCGATAAGTTTATGCTACTTAGCGGTTTACTTGGCGTAAGCGTATGTAAAAGAAAGGCCTTTCTTTTTTATTTGCAAAAAATGCAAAATATAGCATACTAAGGAAGAAAAACTAGTCCTTTATACTTGCTTACGCTAAAGAAAATTATTAATTTACCTACATAAAATATTGTAGTATTATATTAAAACATTAGTGTAATAAACATTAAGATTAAAAAAACTAAGAAAGACTGAGAAATAACCGCCCACTTTGGGAAAATTTTGTAGCTTTTCTACATCGCAATGAAGCGAAACTTCAAATTTAAATATGATACATTAAACTCAAATAATGAATAAGGAAACAGTAATAACTTATAATTCAATTTTTATACATATATAATGATTTTTCCTTTTTCAGCATATTTATTCTGCACGTTTCGTTATGCAAAAAAAATATGTTAATCGTGCTTCCTATTAGTATGTTGATACGCGTGGAGAACGCCGGCTGGGAGCAACCATTCTGATAACCCCTCGGATATTCTACAGCACATGCGACATGCAACCCGCTCACTCACCCTGTATATGTACATATATATAT
>VBVQ01002479.1:0-24682 GCA_011636635.1 Tetramorium simillimum | reverse complement strand
TTATTTGATTGTGTATAATATTTTAATTTAGTATTTCTGCAATGTTATTGAATTAAATTATTCAGATCTTTACTCGATGAAAAGATATATGTATAAATAGATATACGATCAAATTTTGGTTTAATAAATAATTGATAATTTTTTAAATGTTATAAAGAATAAAAGTATACCAATGCTTAGAAGTATTTGCCTATTTATATTTTTCTATATTTTAAAAACATGTAATATAATGTAAATGGTTAAAAAACGAGGATTACTAGATGATTATAATTAATAATTCATCTTTTAAAAGTCTAAAATAATACTTTAAAACATACATATGCACGTATCTATAAATACAAAGTTGTAAACGAGCAAATATTTATAAGTAATAATTTGCATATCAATCAGTACAATACCTTCCCCATTGTGTTTCAATAATTCAGTTTAATCAAACTGTCAGTCACGCTTCTCACACTGATGATTTTTGGCCTCGCACATTTACTGAAAGAATATATGTATTTTCTCCCTCATTTTGACAAACTGATTTCTACGTTTGTCGAATGTTAAAGAAATGCGAAAAATAATATGAATTTAAATTTATTTTTATCCTCATTAATATTTAACTAAAAGTATAATTAAGAAATGAAGAGTAAATGTACTTTGTCTACACACATATTTGCTGTTATAATTACTTTATTATTGTCGAGATATATAAAATGCTTTTATATCAACAATTTCTAAATAAAGAATACAGTTTCTTGTATTTTTGTTCTGTGCTTACTATTTTATGTAGAAGTCACAGTATGTAAATTCGTACAGCAACAAGACAAGATGAAACAAAAGCTACGGTAGAAATAGTTTTTGTTGAATAATCTGTATTGATTCAGCTGGGATAGATAAAGTACGCTTCTATACGCTATTGTTTATCTTTCTATAGTGGACATGATCCAATTATACTGTAGTTGCACAGATCCAATTGTCATTGACTTCATCATCCGACATGGGTGTACACGTTATTTCTATTGAACCCTTACACTTATGCATTTCAATACAAGAAATATCACTCTTTTTCGTGGAATTGTATCACTATTATATCACATTATTACACTGAGCGTTTTACGTAACATTAATCATAATACAGCATTACAATTATAGCAATAACTGTAAAGTTATTACCCAATTTCAGATCTCGTTTTCACTCTTAACGGGCCGTTATCGACGTGGGAAATGTTCGTCGCACGATGTCGCAAATCGTTCTACCTCGTTTAAGCCTCGTTTAAATACTCGTACTGAGGGTCGCTCCGTGATCATCGCTCCTGTTTATATGAACCCCAAGCCACAGAGAATTGACAACAATTGTCATCTTTACCTAATTTCGTACGTCCTTGCCATCTCATCGAGATACTTAATTTCCAGAAATAGGAGAATCCGCAATTTGAACTACGTATTCGAATATCATTTGTAATAATCCATTTAAGAATAGTTTAATATTTTATTACATTTGCTATAATTTATTTTAGTAATCTGTGCAATTATTTTTAGAAAACCTCTTTTATCCTGATTCAATAATTTTACCTCATTATTATTTATTTATCATCTTTTACTTCATTCGTTCAGTTAGAAGAAATTAATTTTTTTTTTAATTTCGCTTTTGTATATTTTTTACATCTACATTTCATACTTAAAATTTTTATCCTTATATTTATTCGTTTATATTTATTTTTATCTTTTACACAATAAAATTAAAGAATTTATTATGCATTATTTTACATTTTATCATCCTGTATTTTCCATATAAATATAAAAATAGGTCAATTTAAGTCAATTGCTTTATGAAAGTATGTGTTAAAGATATTGCTCTCATAGAGGTATTATGGATTATAAATTCATATATGAATAGTTAATAAAATAAACGAGATTGTAAAGGGTACACAATTCCAAACATAATTCTAAACAGTAATTCTACGTGCTGTGAAATATGACAATATGAAATGTATGTTTCAATCAGGATTATTACAAAATTATTTCAAACACAGGACTTGTAACAACATGCAATAGATTAATGGAACTTTGTCAGTAGTAAAACTGAACAAACACATTATCTATTAACGATGACATCCTATACAACTGCGCGTGCAAGGATAAGAAGGTAAGACTGTTTCTGATAACAAACAATGCTTACACGCAACCACTCAAACACGCTTAAAACTATACGTCCTCGAATATCTTAAAAAATAATTCTATTGATACACTAATTTATATACCTATATTTATATACCAATTATTACAAAATTAATTTCTTTTAATTATTCATAAGATTTTTAACAAAATTGAAATTGTAAAGTATTATTTTGTCGTCCATTTTTGCTATTTTCATATATTACTATTATTGTGTAGTATATTATTATATGTATTTATGCGAACAAAATAATTTATATTTTACAAAAAATACAGAAAAAATTAAAGTAAAATTTTAAAAGCATTATAAGATTTTATTCTCAGACTAGTATTTTTCTTACTTACTTTTATTTGATGAAATTCCTTTTGAAACAGAAATGATGAGAATGTTGTATAGATGAAATTTTCTTTACGTTCACAGATTACATTTACATGGAACTGTCTCTTTAAATCGCTTTTGCATCGCGGGTGTCAGACGAAATTTTGGAGGTCGAGCAGGTATCGGCAAGAAATAATATAATTTCGCGAATGGAATCACAAGACGTCTGACTGCGAGGACGAGCAAAACGATACTCGGCCAAAGAAAACGAATAGTTCAATGCCAGTGGGCAGATGACACGCGATCGATTTGCTCTGCTCAGGGAAATCGACGGTCAACATGTACCGATATAATTAGACTGCACGTCGAACAGGAGACAAACAAGTTGCCATTTGTAGTGGCAACCTGGCATTCTATAATGTGCAGTACGAAATCTGTGCAATAAAATAGAAATATTTCAATATGTTTGCCTGAATACAGGAGTCATTTTATTCGATAAAATCTTATAATCCTATTAGATCGTATTAAAAAAAATATATATTTTTAAAAGTTGCTCGTTCATTTGAAAAGACAAGATTAATTCAATTTTTCGAGATTGTGTCATATTTTTCATGACAGTTTCAACTTTCTAAGCCAAAATAAATATTATTTAATACGTATAAAAAATCATATTAACATATATTAAGATATATTTAAAAAAATCATACTACGAATAGTCACGTTTTTGTGTCATGATTTTAAATAGGTTTTTGGCACAGAAAATAAATATTAAACAATTTTCATGTTTTCGTAGTAAGGTAGTTAAGATCTGCATCGTTTTCTGCATAATACAATTTGAGAAGGCAAACAATTCAATTTCTTGCTTCTACCCTTTATCACTTTTAGCCAAGCGTCGTAAATCCAGGTGATGTGTAACTTGAACGTCGCAATTGTCGTGTGAAAATCCGCCGAATGTGAGTTTGCACAAGAGTTCGAGAGGCGGCATTTAACTCGAGAGACAATATCCCGTCGCAGTACTGCCGTCGTGTCACCGATATTTCCAAGAGAAAAATTGAATACGTGCTGCGAGTTTGAATGCGCTTTCGCCCTCTCCCATAGTCCCGGATGCATCGCCTTTGATCAACTGCGGATCAAATTCTCCTCCGGATCGGCTGATCATGCTCTCATACGCGTAGATAGACAGTAAAACAACTCAGCACGGCAGCTACAAAATTGCTGTCTGTCAATGCACCAACCAAACCGTTGTAACTATCGAACCGACTGCTTGCTTTGAAATGACATGCAATATTATCTAATCTCATCACATATGCATACTTGACTTTTCTTTACTAGTTTTACATACAATGTTATTTTACGTCAAGTGGAATTTATTACAATTTATGACATTTATAATAAGGTATAAGAGAGAGACAGAGAGAAATGTATGTATAATACATTGACAATGATATGTTTTTTAAAAATGCTGTGAAAGCCATGATTTGAATGGGGAGAGATAAGGTGAATCTTGAAATTTTCTTAAATTTCTTGTATACTTATTTATTGAATGTAAAATTACAATGTCGTTAAAAAGCACTTATGGATTCCATTAACGAAAAGAGATGTTAAATAAAAATAATATTGTGTTACATAGCCAGAATTTAAGAGATTAATTGTTTGACTTAATCTAAACTTTATATATTTGTCATGCAATTAAATTAATATAATAATAATGGTTTTTTGACGAATCACTTATATTGCGCGAGTTGCGCCAAGAAGTTGTGACGCCGTAAGGGCAGATTAATTTTAACGATAACGAGGATTTAACGGCCAGCTTTCCGAAGTTTCGAAAGTTCCACTTCGAAGTTTTCCCGAAAGTGCAGCAATTTGTGACAGTTGCATCGGGTTAACCGGTCATTCGTTCGTCTTTTACGGTTATTTTATTGATTAAATATACAGTGTGAAATTTACGCAAAATTCCCAGATTAAACACTCGTTTAAAGTAAAAAAGATTTTCTTTTTTATTATTCAATTAAATTGATGTAACTTGTTATTGAAATCATATGACTTATTCTTTGTATCATACATCTGTTTTCTCAATTAATAACTGAAAAACACCAGTTATTAGAATAATGAAATAATGAAACACTGGTTATTAGAATAATAAAAACAATAATCTAACATCATAAAATTAGTAACAATATTATTATGCAAAAAAAAAAGGGAAATCACGGCAGGCGAATAGATGTAATATATTGCTTCTAGCAGTTATAAAATTTTCCATTATTCTTAAATCAAAGTTTACGGATCGTAATTCGAACGTATTTGTTTGTAAGAAAGGAGTAAGTTATACTATTGATTCGATATAATTAATTACTTTATCTTACATTAGGTAATAATTTATTTTGAAAAAAGAATTTAACTAAAACTATCATGAACATGTGTAGTGAAAATGAAAATTTATACATGGTTCTCCACTTAAATTTATCTCTTTTATATTAATTATTAAATTAGTAATTATTAATTAATTAATTATTAATCAGTATTTCAAAATTCGTAGATATTTCTCTTTAATATTCATAACAACTGGAACTATGATTCTGCAACTCTCGAGCAAGAAACTTCTAACGTTAGGAACGTCTAACAATAAGTTACGGCATTACAGACTGACAAAGTCGACATGGAGAGCCCTGCGGAAGAACATAGCAAAACACGGATAGGACGTCGCGACGTGTCATTCTTGGAATCCTCTTTTGCCTCGAACTGTGAAAGTTTTATCTCGTACAAACGCGTGTCGAATTTTAAAACTGGTTACAAGAAATGTCAGTTCTTCATTTGACACGTTTATTGCAGGTCAATGTTGAATATTTTATAACAATGTAAATATATATCCAATTTTGATATATCGCAGATTCAAGATTTATGTTTGCCGTGATATTCTCAGCAATGTATCGCATAGTAATGAATTTAGCTAACAAATTTAATAAACTATTTATTATAAGAATATTTATATTTAATACGTAATTGAAAATTAAAATTAAATAAAAAAAGTAATCATGAAGTTTATAACATTATTATTTTAGATTAATATATGTTATTTCTAAAAATCTATTATTATTGTTTCTCACAATATATATCATAATTTATTTCTTTCTCTCTCCCGATTTCCAACTATCTATTTCTTCCATTTTGCCTATCTCTATTTCCTCTTCTCTTTTCCTCTTTTTCATTCTATTTTTGACTGTTTTTCCCTTTCTCTTTATCTATTGTTCTTTTTCTCTTTTTCTTTTCTTGTTCTTCCCCCTTTGCTTGACTTTCCCCCTTTCTCTCGTTCAATCCATCGAACTATTTTCAACTAAATTCGTAGAAGGAAACTACTGACCGGAAATTGAACTATAACTACAAAAATCGTGCATGGATTTGTGCGAGAGTACTTTGCCTGCTCAGGAAATGACGAAACGAAGAAAACGAAAGTAGAAAATAGAAAATATACGTGAATGTGATATATGAAATATGATAGACTCTTGAAAATGTTAAAATAATAGAAGGAAATCAGAATATCGTGGAATAGAAAGATGACAGATAAAGGGGGAAAATGTATATTATAATATATATTATAATTTATTTCTATTAAAAAAGTTCTTTTTCACACAATTCACGTATGCAAAGAATTTCTCTTCGCTTCAATATTCAGAAGAATTTTTTTCTCACAGTTTTTATAAACAGAAACCATTCTCTCTTTTTACAACTTATAAATGGAAAGAAAATCTTTTCACAAATTCAACAGTTGTACAGCTTTAATTTGGTACAAAAAAGCAATACTCTAGAAACTATTAATTCCCAATATTTAGTTCAATGATTCTCAAATTAATAAAACTTCTTCCTGGATGGATTGTTATATAAAAATATCATTTCAAGGAAAAAATCAACGTATAAAGTTTGTAATAATACTTCAGTTATAATATAAAAGGGCAAATTTAATACATTGCAAAAGCAATTTTCATTGATTGACTTTGAATATTAACGGATTATACATTTATTTTATTAATTTACTTGTAAATATTACACATTTTTTAAATTCTCTAAATAAATTTTGGCAATAGAAAAACAATTGTTATGGAAACATACTGAGAAAAGTAAAAATAGATAGAAGATGAAAAAGAAAAATAGAAGTAATATATATAATAAAAATATTGAATTCTGATTGAAGGAAGACAGATATCGAGTTGCAGTAGATTGCTTAGAGCGAGATTGCGTAGAGCGACGACAAGGGATAACAAAATCGAGACGGTATATTGCAGCGAGGGTTTTGGAGGACCCCAGATAGGCGTGTCCGTATATTAGGTTTTAATCATTCAGGGGATGAAATTTTAGGGACGGGGCGTGGTAGTCTGTCTCTCTGCCGGTAACACCCCTTCCTGAAAGCCCTTCGACCTTCGCAACCATATTATGTTGACTATTACGCCTTATACGCAGAATCAAATGGCACGCGTAAATCAACTGTTGAACAGTTTGACATCCGAAAGCTTAAGCTTCGAGACCAAATATTGCTCCAAATTACATAAATATATTACTCCAAATCGATACATGAAAAATCGTTAATGCATCTCTTAAATAGATTTCTATTTGATCCTCTCTACATAAATTTCTAACTTGGATAAAATATATCAAATCTAACAGTAATTAATCTGAAAGAGAATGCATAACGTTTGCATATAATCAGATAGAATATCCTTGTCCTGTTACATTGGGAAAATTTCGCATTTTGCAACGAGGATGCACGAAGAAAACCGCACTGCGGCTTGAAACTGAAGACGTTTTCGCGCAAAGATACGAAGTATTCCTCTTTTACCACCGCTCGAGCAAATTGCATTGTCAATTATTCAACACGGAGCGACGGAGTGGTTGTATATCCGATATATACGCGCATTCGGTCTTCGGGGGAAGAGCAGACAAAGTCGTTTTTGCATTTTTCACCGACCTCGCGGCATTATTTCCTCAAAGGATATTTCCGAAGCGCGAACGGCGGTCCTCTCCGATAAGACAAGGTCCTCATATTTATAAGGCAAAAACTAAATAATTTCACCTTATAACGTACAGCTTTTAGCATGAGCATCAATACGATAGAGACATAACGTATGAAAATAGATTTAAGAATACTTTGGAATAAAAAGTTGTAATTTTTAATAAATTATATTCATTAAAATTACAATGCATAATATATATATTTTTTGTTTTAAATAATGAGAGTCCTGAAATTATAAAATATAAAGTTAAATATGGTTGTTAATTTTTTTTATTATTTTTTGCATATATTAATAATTAACCGTTTTCCTTTGTCGAATTAATCACTCTTTTTATTTCGAGAGAGTTACTTTGTTTACACATATCAAATATAATTGAGCTGAGTCCTTAATCTGTACGTTGTGTGTATGAGACGAGAATATGCAAAATGCAGTTCTCATAAGAAGCCACATTTCTTTCGACATGTATTCTGTAATTTTTTGCAATTAAAGTCGAAGAAGAAACTACGAATTTTCAGTAATTAATTAAGCGAACGTTATACATTGTTACACAATATTACACTGAAATAAAATCTTGATATAAATTGTACCTTCCTATTGCTGAAATTTATATAGAAAATGATGCATAGAAATATATTTTTTCTTTTGAAAAATAAATGAATGGAAAGTATCTAATAAAATACATATGAATTGTGAATGAATATAAAATTATATGAATGCATCGTACATTTGCATGCAATTATAATTAAATTGGGATGAATTCGGCGATTCACATATACGACTTGATTACGTCTGTATTCCAGTTTGTAAATTAGAATTATAATCCAAATTCGTAAATTAGAATTATAATTATCTATATCCTAATTATATAGAATATAATTCCAGATTTACTCAATTTACTCAATTTACACAAATTAACACACACACACACACACACACATATATGCAAAATAATTAAAAATGTATTTAAATTCAAAATTAACAATATTGTTCATGCAAAATTAATTTTTGAATACATAAGAAAAGTTTAAAAAAAAAATTTTTTTTTAAAAGATGAGAATATCTTTTAACAATAATTAATTTAGATTTATATAGAGAAAGTCTCTTGTTTTATCATTTTTATAAAGATTTATTAGGAAGTCACGCATTTATATAAAAGTTAATTGTGTAATCGCTCATTGAACAATTCACAACATTCGAAGCCGTTGATGTATTGTGTTGTATAATGCATCTAATTGTGAGTAGAGATACATTGTGGCACAATTGTCGAGAGACTGATAAAAGTCTCAATACAAATTGATTGGCTAGCTCTGGCGTCTTCGGCTACGTCTTCCGCAGGATTGCTCGTCAAATTAGTTCGTAAATCCAAAAGAGAACATCTGTTCTCAGCGCTGGCGAAGACGTGCCGCGATTCCCGTCTGTCTGTCTGTGTAGCAGCTTGCCCCAGGAGTCGCCACAGATTGTACGCGCACTCGTATCGTCTACACGGGGAGAAATTCCACTACACAAAATCCCATAAATCTTCCCCTCTTGTTCTATTCCGCATACTCTTCTGCTGATCCCCAGCACGTTTTCTCATATGCAACGATTATTCTGATATTGCTTTTTCTCTTAGCACAGAATTGAGAAAATTAACTATGTACTGTTTCTATGTAATCTACGTTCTTATGTTAATGTTGTTACTTACTCATTGTTTCTGAATTAATTATATTCTTCGGAATGAGCTTTTCTCAAGTTCGTAATGAGTATTAAGTATATACATTGAATAAATAACTTCTACTTTTAGAAACAAATCTTATTGTCTCCAAAATTAAATATAAAATAATTTATCGAATTTTCAATGATTCCTAAATGAAGATTTTCTTTTATAAACATTCTATCATATTATTTCGATCCGCAGCTACGGATTATTGGATCCCGGCGCGTGCACGCTGAAGGCCGAATTTCGCTTTGATTCTGGAATGCAGGGTATCAAAGTTCGGCCAATTTCGAAACCACAAAGGGATTCCCAAATCAACTGACTACTCCCTATCTGATGGGTGAAGGTGAAGGATACGTTCATTCCAAGTTATATTTATGTCTCGTCATCTTACCGTCGGTCACTTCGAATTTGCATTTTCGACGTTTGGTCTCCTCTTGCTCTGTCTCTCCTCTCTCTCTCTTTCTCTCTTCCTGTCTCTGCAATGCAACCGCGTTGGTTTCTCTGCTGGCATGGTAGTTTCTCTTCGCTCTGACATTCGAACTCCCATTAGTATCGATTCCTGCGGCTTTCATCACCAAAAACACCACGTATTGGTCTGGAGATGCATCGCCGCCGTTCACCATGTCGTTCCTTCTGACCCATGAGGACCTGCACGTGTTGTGAATCAGATCTCGCAGAGACTATTGCTAAATTCTGTCACTCAGATGTCGAGGCTAGAAAATGAAAAAATAAACGACGGACAACTTTAAGAAATGGTTATAATATTAAGTTTATTTGCTCTTTCAATATTTTATATTCTATATTTTGTTTTTTTTCTCTTCAATATTTTGTTTTAAATACAAGAGATGTAAAAAATATAACTAAAATATATAAATCTATTCAATACTCGATTTATTCTTATTGTTAGTAATTTCTTCTAAATATTACTTTAAATAAAAAACGCGAAAATGTCTTTTTTTAAGTGTACATATTTATATACAAGCTAATTTAGATTCAAATTGAGAAATTAAATAAATTATTTACAAGTACATGTTTTCTTTAAGTAACGTTGAAATAAGAAAATTATTATATATATTAATCTTTTTTAAAAAAATTATTTATATGTAAATGTAACAATAAATATAGTGTTATAATCGCAAGTAAAATCATAAGATATCAAATGAATAATAAATTGAATGAATAGCGACGGCACTTAAATGATACTACGCATTTATGTAAAGTGCCATCAGTACTCGCGCGGGCGTCTGAATAATTCGCGGAAACATTTCGCAAGATCAAGTAAACATGGTCAGGAGCTTTTACTTAATGTCCGATGTCAGACGAGATAAACATAGTTTCCGAAGAAAGAGCGAGTGTCAGACGCATCCGACTTAAGCGTCTTGTAAATAAAGGAAGGAGCGCATGCGATAAAAATAGGAAAAAATGAAAAAGAAAGAAATCCAGAAAACGATACAAATCCCATGAGATGCAACCTAAGTTATTTTGCATCTAAAGCAATTGGACGGGATGCGCATCTTTGTCACGTTGGATTATTTCAGAAAATGTAATCGTCTTTTGATTCAAATATTATACGTTACAATAAATAAAGTAACATGACTTTTTAACAAAAGTACGCCCTAAAAATGTTAGAAATTTTTTGAGAAATTTCTAACTAAATTTTTAGAAAAATCTTTAAATCTTGGAGAACATAATCTTGAAGTGAAAGTTTTAATATTTTCACATCGGCTTAAAAAAATTTTTTTATTTCCTTGAATTTTTATCCTATTCATTCGAATCATTTTTCTTTTGCTATTTGCAAATTATTTCTTTTCTTGAAAGGCCTCGTAAATTATTTTTGACTTTAAGTCTCGTGAAACTTTCATTTAATCTTAAAACAGAAGTGGACAGGTGTAGGTGAAAGTGGTTGGGAAGGAATGGAGAATGGGGTTAAAAGAACGAGCTTACGACGTTGTAGCAGAAATGTGACTTACTGAAAGTTCTGTAGTGCAACGTCGGGTTTTTCTCACGTTCGCTTCCATTGCAGCGCTATTTTATCCAGCCAAGCTATTTATGATTCATGTCCTTTATTCCGTTATCGTAATGTAACTTGTTATTAAGACACCGAACTGCATTTTCCTCGAGGCGTCGAAGATCTTTGTACTATACCACATTTTTCAATGTTCTCTTTTTCCTTCAAGTCTGCTTCTTTCATGTTAATGTGAGTCTTCTTAAATATATTTTATCATAAACTCTACTAATATTATATCCGATATTAAAATCACATGTAGCTGTGTTATATAAAATTTCCAATTTTTTTAAAGTAACTCGAAAAATTATATTTGCTACATTTGAAACAAAATATATTTTAAAAAATATATATTTTATAAAATACATATAAAATATTAGTATTATCAAGTGTTTTAAGCATATTATTTTAATGCGCATTTATATAAAAGCATTTATATTAATTCCTTGATTTATTTTTTACCTGCGAATGTATAAGCACATACACGAAGCTTTCAGGATAAATTTCGGGGGAAAATTCGGCACGGCCGTCTGTTGCAGCAAAATCAGGATTACAACCCCGCTGTACGAAAAAAAAAGATTGATAGAAAAACGAAAATCTCACAGTAACGGTTATTAGGGAGGCAGTAAAACGTAATTAAGGGTTCGTTCAGGTCTGCAGGATGTTTTGGTTCCATTATACTGCCACAAGGGGTGCGTGCGTGATCTTTACATATTCAAGGGCTACCGGTCAACCCAGCTCTTCGCTCAATCCCCTCCGAATACTCAGGGGCACTTTACAATTACTCTACCCTTATCGGCTATAAATTTCATTGAATACATATTCAAAGAGACTAGTATCTCATCGTTCGTCTCTCTTCTAGTGTATCTACAGTGGAAAACCCTCTTTCGGGTACCTTCCTACCTCCCTGCCCCTCCTCCCCCTTATGAAATAATCATGGAATTATTATCTTCTAGCTAGTGGCCACTACTCGTCATTGCCACGTATTTCCTCGTTGTGAAATCCCGCAGCTCTCCGTGCATAAATTGTAACGCTTTCATGCGAAGATCGGGAGGGGGAAGTGGCGACCAGTCGACGCCAGGCGCCGAGGGAATTGCGTTAGCGTCCGCTCGTACAACGTTCAACCCATAGATTTAACAATATAACTTTATAAACATTTTTCTTTATAAACTTTATAAACATCTCAATTTGGGATTACTTATTTCATTTTCATAATAATTTTCATAAAATAAAATTTCATAATAATATATAATTTTAAAATTAACACATAATTTTAAAGAAATAAGGAATTGACTGAAAGACATAATTATATTCATTAAAACGTATCAAAAATAATGATAATGATATCAATTAATGTAAGTCGCACATTAATCTTATCAGATATGTAAGAAAGATTTTTATTTTAATAATATTAGTAATTTATTAGCGATCTGTACATATATCGCATAAATTGTACAGAAACAAATGATTATTTTATATGTAATGAATTTTTTCTTTCTGATGTCTATGAAAGATATTTTCATTGTCTATCTCTAGACATCTTATAAATATTTTAGAGATTCCTTTAAAATTTTACAAAAGATCTCAAAAATATCTTCAAGACTTTCCGAATAAATATCTGAAAGTTATTTTTGATAATAAATGCTATTGCTAAAGAGGGTTTAAGTCTCTGCTATAAAGGTTCATGTCTTTGCTAAAGTGATTTGAAATTTCCACCAAAGTGAAAGTTCGAATCTCTGTTAAATTGGTTGAATCTCTGCTAAAGTAATTTGAGTTTCTGCTAAATTAGTTAAATATCTACTAAAATAGTTTGAGCCTCTGCTAAGGTGATTCGGATTTCTGCAAAATTGGTTTGAGTCTCTTCTAAAATAATTCAGAATTTAGGATAATGGATTTGAAGATTCAAATTTTCGCCATCACCAACCCTAGGTAAATTTTCGTGATCATGAAAAGACCCCCGACCTTGTGTAAATGTGTGTGATTGTCCGCAATGTATACAACTCGGATCCGTGGGTTTGCTAAGCCCAAATGACTGTACAGAACAGTCATACCTGCGGAAATAAATTTCTTTTTATAATCAAAATGACATATGTCCATCTAGAAATAATACCATATGATAGTGAACGTTTCTGTAGGTAAAACAGTGCGGATAATATATGAAGTATTGTATGTATCGCGAGAGTCTATACATAAGTATATCTTCATATGGCACATTGACGTTCATTGAACGTATCTTATTTTACGTTCCAATTACTAGAGGACTCTCGCTGTACGTGCAAGCACATAACTCGACACCATGTATGCACACATATGTATACACACACACACGCACGCGCGCATGTATAATATAATGTATTTTTGAAATAATGGTTAAAAAAGAAGCGGAATATCTTATGAAAATAAAGCAATATTTTCATAACAATTGCATATAATTTTATGTATATAATGTATAATTTTATAATTACGTAAATATTGAAATAATAAAAATAAACACTTAGAAGGCTTTCATCTTATTTAATATAAAAGCTATGTTTCTGTAACAGTTTGTTAAATAAATTTAAGATATTTCTTGTTTTATTTCTCGTGTCTCTTTCTTTCACATGTATATATAATCGCAAAACAAAACACGTACGGGTTCACGATATTACGTATTACTTTTCTCACTCATATGGATTTCATAACTTCTATTTTGCGCGCACTTGTAGACTCGTAGCTGGTATTAACGTTCTCTCCAATGACGCGTGGTGATTCAGCACCGTGAGAACACCGCGTGAATCACGTTTTCTACGACTAGAAAACCTTCATTAAAGATTATGCACAATCCAACATGGATTAGCACGCAATTGTCCTTCGTAAATGTACTGACTCGACACTGACTCACGTATATTTTTGCACAATCATCTATACACGTAGGATGAAAATAATATAGATTATCTATGTTATACGTGAAAAGTGTTTAATCAGTTAAAATATTTCTCTTCAAAAATATAATCCTGGCACTTTACAATGTGTGCAAGAAAATAATTACTTATTTATTCTTATAAAATGATTCATTATGTAAGTTTCTAAAAGTTGTGATTTATTATATAAAGTAATTTAATTTTAAAGCGCCTTTCTTAACTTAATTTAATCTCGTGTTTAATGGAAAATAATCATTTTTAACAAAATATCACGATACTATATTTATTTATTATTTCCTTAATAATTTTGTAAAAAAGTTTCGCGCAAATGAGAAATAATAGGAAAAATTTAAATACAAAAAAAAGAGTTACCTTTTGTAGTTTTCAAGCTAATTCCATGCGAAACAAGAGAAATATTAATTAAAACTCGAAGAGAAACTTTAAATAAAATTTAATATATAGTAACATCATTTTCTCTCGTATAATAATACCATTTATAAAACTGATTCTTTTTCTTTCAAACCCATTATTATTAAAAGAAACATCAGCGTAGTTATATCTTTGCTGTTATGTTTCCATTTTAGCCTAATTTACTCGCTCTTTTTCTTTCGTTTGTTGCCTGAGCGATCGTAGAACACGAAGCTAAAGTTAATCCGAAGAATACTCTTGCAGGGCGCAATATATTTAGGTCTAACTACTACGAACCAGCGTTTAACTTATCCGATAGTACCTAGGGGTTAATTATTTTCGTGCTGAGCTTGAACTCATCGCGCTGCTCGTTTAACTTTATTTCACGAAATTGGCCATTCGCGTTTACGCTTGCAATTCGTCTACCAACAAGCTGAACGAGCGAGTAACGAAGTACCCTAGTTACTCTTGCTCGCGAAAAATACGCGTGATTAAAGCGCGGAGCGCCAATTTGTTTCGACGCGACGCCTAAATTTCAGAGATTCAGAATTTCCGCGCCGCCTTTGCTCCACCATTACTCTGACTATTCATGCCCAGGGATCTAATTATCGCTGTATCGTGCGCAGCAAAAATTTTTTAATGCGATAAGAATACATTGGACATGTGTTTACGGGATTTTTTTCTTCGTAGCTTATGTACGTCGAGTCTGTGGCATTGCGTCGCGTCGCGTCGCGTCGCGTCGACCGGTTACTCACCGCGGGCGACGCTCCATCGATCGTGTCGGTCGCGAGGGACCGTAGGGGTCGAGAAAGAGAGCGAGGGAGACGAGGGAAACCAGGAGTGGGATAGACCCCTCCGACAGCGGTGTTTGCCCCTGCGGAACGCGTCTATAGGGGTTGATATACTTGCCGGCGAAATAAAGGAGTTGCCCACAATAGCTGAGATAAGAGATTAACTAAGATAAGAGATTGCTCGCATCCTCGGACTTAACGATTAATCCATTTAATCGCATTTTAAAATTAACGCATTCGCGAGTGTCGCGCGTGAAAAGAGACGCTTACAAAAGCAGGAGAATGCAATTTCTTACGCGATTTGCTTTCATATTGATATTGTCTGTTATACGAATTGAAATTTAATATGTACATATGTAATGCCTAGTAAGTGCGAAATAAATAATTCATTCTAAACGATATCTTCTATGGAATAAAATTAAAAATTCGGAAAGCTGTTATAAATTTTCCATTTTTCCAGGAACAAATGTAGTGGAACCATTTTAAAGAAATCTTTCAACGGGAAGATAACGATGTTAAAATGTGAAAAAGCTGATTATGAATTTACCAAAGAAAATACGCGCTCCAGAATATTTCTCGATAAAAAAGTTGAACATTCCCCGTTCGCAATGCACGTACATGACGCGCTGATGAAATAATTCTACGATAGTAATCCGGCTAATCCATCCGGCGTAGGAATCTTTTACGAGACCCCGTTTATATGTAGATAAGAACACCTTGGAAACACCAACGGATAGTTGCGAAGGAGCAACAGCGCTCGATTGGAAAAGTTCTGCGCTTCACTAGTAATGTAGAGAAATAGTTATGTACTTACCTCCCGGCTATATATCTTGCCCACTCGTTTCATGATCCAGTATTTCGTTTTCCTCGGACGATGCTCACGCAGCATGGACAGTCTTCGATATAAACGAGAGGAAATTCTTTTGTTTCACGTCATATATATTTTCAACATTTATTTTTCTTTTATCTCTATTAAAAGAACGTATAATTATTTTATTTTAAGAGTAGAAAATCTATGAAAAACCGAGTTAAAAAGAGTTAAATTATCTGCAGAGGAAATAATATTTCTGCGCATTAAATTTTCTTTAGAATTCTTCGTTAAATATAAAATAAATTGAAAATGTTAATAGAGAATAGATAATCGATTAAAAAGTATAACATGCTTAATATATTGCGCTAGAAAAAAATAAAACTGTTTCACAATCTATATCGTTAGAGTATTGATATAAATACATTAATTATAAATAAACATATAAAATGAATATTAATATTAATTATGAATGATTAACATTAGCGTTCGATACATTACTCTCTCCGTCAAATGTTTGATAAATTTATATATTTTTTTTTATTATATGCTTTTTTATTATATGCTGTACTACAATGCATTTTATTGTCAGATATATTTATAACATTATGATGTTGACACATATTATTTAATTAATACAATGCAATATCTGTTGGATTATTTGAAACTTTCTATTTAAAACTCTTTTAGAATTATTAGAAAGATAATAAGACTTTCCAGAATGCAATATAATAATTATGTCGTAAAATATTCTTGATTTAAACATCTTCATGTCGCATTAAGCGGTGATTTTTCTACTTGCCGGACAGTTACAATTGACAGTAGTATAAGTAAACGTCAGTTTCGACGTCAATATCGGTATGACATTTGTACATTAACATCCATATGTTAAATTTACGTTAAAAGCAAATTAATATTCATTATTTTTCTATACTTACCTCCTTCTAAAATATAAAATTTCCACATAAGACAATGATAAAGACAAATAAAGGGCGAAATTTCTTGAAGCAAACAAAATACTTTATTGTTAGATATTATAGTACAGTACGTGTAGCCCGTGACACATTAAAACAGACCATTTAGTTATATCCTAAATAAATAGCCCTCTTATTCCATAACCAATCTTGATATGACCCTTTAATATCTGCCTCTGGCTTTCCCCATCTCTCTCTTTCTCTCTCTCTCTCTCACTCTCTCACTCACTTATTCTTCTTTCACGCTGTCTTTGGTTTTAAGAGAAATCATCTTTTTTCTCTCTTTTTTCTCTCCTCTCTCTCTCTCTCTCTCTTCCTCTGTACTTCTCTCATTCACAATCCAACATTTGTTTTTACAACGAATTAATCATTAATAGCGAATCAGTTTCGCACGTAACAAGATAGGGGGTTGCGTTTGCCATGACTGGGACGAGTCTTTATTAGAAAAAATACTTCTCGCTCGGTGTCTTTCTCTCGTGTGCATACGACAGACATACACATACATACACACACATACTCGAATTCTCACATGCATGATTTTTATTATTTTTCGGTATCGCTACTCGGTTCTCCATGCCGTACGCTCACAAATTGTATTTCATATTTCCAACACGCGGAATACATGAGAAAGAGAGAGAGAGAGAGAGAGAGGGAAGAGAGAAAGAGAGAGATGAGCAGAAGAAAATGAGAGAGAGCCGAACAAATTTATCGTTGATCCACTTTATCGTTTGCCATTTCAAAATTCTTTCCCGTGTTCCTTTTTCGTTCTCGTGGCTCTCTCAAGTTTTCTACCTTCAATATGAGTCGAAGCACGCACGAGAGCTGCTCTAGTTATTCGATTATTATCACGAGCTTTGGCTCTCATGCTTGCGTAATTGAAGGATGAGAATCGCGAAGTTTCTTGATATTCTTGACAATTTCGATTCGCAAGAATCGACAACTTTTGATTGCAGCGAGCTGCGCTCTTGATACGACTCAACTAATTTTGAACTTGCGCCTTCCTTTCAAGCTCCTCCCGATAAAACATAATTATTGCTCTTTAAAAAAAAAAACAAAGAAAAAGAAGACACAGAATTCGATGAAACAGAATTAGAGATTCGACATTTTGCGGGAGATCATACTTCGATTTCATCGATTCGTTCGCGATTCTCCTCAAGGGGTTCGACTCTCCCGACTGAAAAACGTCGCACAACCTACATATATAGACACGTATATATATGTACGTATGTGTATGTGTGTGTGAGACTCGCGTATCGTTATTACTTCATTGTTTTGTATTCCGGTTGGTACCGTCTCTCTTTTTTTTTTCTTTCTTATGCGGGGGTACGGGTACGTACGTATAATCGCTACAAATATAAGTCACAGGCCAACATTTCGTAGTACAACACAGCACAATCATTGTCGCATCTCAATTACGTTTTTTTTCTCCTTTTTTTTCGTTTTCTCTCCTCTTCCTCACATGTTCGATAGGTTTCCACATCGTTAATATTACAGAGAGTATCAAGTTTAAATCATATAATCGTAGTAATATATATATAATATATATAATATATATAATATTAAAATTGACGAGATATATTCTCTATTGACTAGGCACACTTAGTTCATAACAAGAAAAAAATTGTCTCTCCCTCTCGCTCGCACTCACTCGTATCCGATTTCCCCTTCACTCCTCCATCCCCCTTCCGCATCTTTATCGCTTCAACTTGGGTAACTTTGCAATATTTCTTGCGCTATCTTCATCACTACACCTCTCCCGTATCTTTCGTCACAGGTAATAACAGATACGGGGCTCGAAAATCGAGAAGAGAAAAAAAAAAGAAAGAAAGAAAAAAAAAGAAGTCAAGAACAAGAGGTACGGGGTCTTGAACTTTTATTTTTCCTTAAATCTTATCGGCTTCGATTAAGCTTCTCCTCACCTTAATAGCAACAACACCCTTATCAATATGACAAACGCGATTTTCGAGCCCCGATGATGGGCACTGTTAAAGTACCTTCCGCAAACACGTGTAGTCTCCCTTCAATACTTAACAAATCACGTCATTATAAAACTTGCTTCGATCTGGTTGCTCTCTTTCTCTCTCTCTCTTTTTCTTTCTCTCTCTTTTTCTCCTACGTTTTCTCGACCGGACGCGCTGTAGCTTACACTCATACACGCATATTACACACATACATATATATCAGTAGTAAATATTATCGTCCCTTATCGTATTATGGAAAAATAGAAACTTCTGACAATAAAAACCAAACAAACGTGAATCGGCGACCGAGGGGGGGGCTTTGCGAACGAGGGGTTGCGGACGTTGCGCCGATCCGTCGCGCGTCACCGTCACGAAAAACCCTTCTCAACCGTCTCAAACGTGCCGTATCCGCGATATCGAAAAATCTGCTTCCTCCTCTCGTTGAAAACCGTACACGCGAGCACGTAATGCGAATCCGTTCTATCAACAACGTCACCGTCGCATGTACGAGCAAACGTACACTTGAGAGTTTTATTTTTCACTTCTTGTTTTTCCCTTTTTTTTTGAGAGAGAGAAACTCCTGATAGAGAGATACGAGAATAATCTTTGGCAAAGATTCGCAGCGTTTTTAATTCCCACGTAGCTGCTTCCAGTATTGAAAGTTCTCATCCGATGTAAAATTGTATCTCAACAAAGATTTCTTTCACGCATCAAAATTATCGGATACACTTATCGAAAGCGCACAATTTTACCCATCTGAGAGAAAAATATACATTTATAGGCTCTCAGTTTCTCTCTCTTTCTCTCTCCCTCTCTTTTTCTCTCTCTCTCAGGTGTACGCCCAACATCGTCAATAACAAAAATACATTTGAGGGCGGTCGATCTTCTCGCGATTGAGGAAGAATTGAGCCAATTCCAAGCGCGCACGTACACGTATACATATATATTATCGCCCCCGAATATATATTCTCTCCTCGTTACACCGCAAAAACCGCACACGTACAAACGACCAAGTTAATAAAATAATTATTTCAACTGGAAAACCCTTTATACAGATTTACAGCCGTTTTTCATCGATTCATTATGCAGAACGAGACGCTTCGCGATTTGAGAGATGCCGATGCAATCACCGAATTGTCACGAATACTGTTCGCAGTGTCGTTCCCCCTTCGCGACGTTATCAAACAGGAAGCTCGCCGAAGGAGCACCGACATTCTCGTCACAAGCTTCATCGGAGTAATTATAATGGGATAAACGTGATGTGTGTTGTCTCGTATCTCCAATACAAAAAGAAGCAACAATCTGCTCGCGTACCTTACATAAAAGTGATTATTCGCGAAATGCATATTGCAAGATGCATTGCACGAAGTCATAATTTTTGTTCAAAATTTTCGCAAATTTTGCAAATTACATTCGAGTTTCTTCAATTTAAAAAATGTTTTACCGAAAAATACAGTCGTAAAATAAAAAATAGAATAAAGGATGTACTTCTCAGTTTTTATGTTCACTTGCGAATTTTGTGATTTTAGCACATCACGAGTTAGTTGCAGATTTGATATTTAGATATTTATATATAATTATCGCTGGAGAAAATTGCATTTCCCAGCTCGCCCATCATGAGCACTCCGATGAACGCTCGATTCCCCTCCATTCTCGTTTCCCTCGCGCGCGAAACATTCAAGGATATCGACCACGCGCGCACACCCCGCGCCCCCCGCGGCGCTTGTTTAACCGTTTACAGTCATCGTCAATTATTATTATTTACTTATCTGCATCATTTTTCCTCCCCCTTCGCCCGTCCGCTCTCTCGCTCTCATTCTCTCGGTTCCTCATACGTCCTCACAACATCGTCCGCGCACACGCAAATTTGATTTCTCGAAGTAGCCGCGATCAGCTTACGTTCTACTTCACCTTTTTTTGATAATACATGTATATACATATTACAAACGTGTACGTATAGATATTCGTGTTCTTGATTAATATATGTTTATACGTACGCAATTAATTATGCAGATACTATTCGTACGAGACCCTCGCGAGATCCTCGCAAGATTCGTACGGCGTGTATGTGTGTACGTGTGTATGGGTAAATTGTATTGTTACGTATATTGTGTGTGTATGTGTGCAGGACATCGGCGGCTTTCAGTCGCTCGATTGGTGTGTGGAATGTGCGAACGGTCGATCGCCGATGGCGGATGAAACTAGTGTCTTTTCGACTCTCATTGTTCTACACCCGGAAGGAGCGGTGGAGAAAATGAAGAGTCCTCGTATGTGTATGCGTCTCCAGATTGTCTCGAGATGCCTGTGTGTGCCGTGTACCTTCATGTGTGTATATGTATACGTGTGTGTTTCGTACACGCGTGTACGCCATGTCGCGTTGGTGTGCATTTCCTTTGGCCGATCATTAACGCTAAGACTTAACAACGCCGGATAAACGCGATATAAAAGAATTGTCCGCGCCGTTCGAGACTGAACTTCGAGTTTATTATTTTGCACATTGATTAATAATCGTTTTTTCTTTTTCTTCTTCTTTATTTTGTGTCTGGTGCGCCCGCTCGAAGAAAGAGTGCCGCGCCCCGGGCCCGACGTCGCTCTTCTCCCCTCCTCCGTCGTTTTGTTTTCCGCGCGATTCTCGAGCCACACTGCGTTTCCCCTTTCTTCCCCTTTCTTCTCGTCCCTTCCCTTCTCGCGAATTACGTACGTGTGTCTCGTGCGAAATTAGTCGTAACAAGTGCCATGGCTCTGTGGAGAACGCGGCGGTGTGCACCATCTCGCTCTATTGTAAAAATACAAACTCTTGTGGATACGCAGAGAGAGACTTTATTTTTGATTTTAATAAGAGCGAACATCATCATCTTGATCGCGTCAATGAAAGCCACGGGGATCGTCAATCGCCGTGAATCCGCCGTAAATACAGCTCGGCGGAAACCGTGGTCACGTTACAATATTGTTAAGTAAGAATTTATTAATTATTATAACATTATTGTAGCAGCATGGTAGTAAATATTAGTTCACCGTCGGACTGACCTTATTTGACGCGGAAGGTCCGTAGGAAAACCTGACGAGAGTTTAATGATCCACTTGACAATTCGTACGAATGCGATAATGCATACTTCGCATCGAACGAGGACTTCTTTTGCAGTATAAAAATAAATTCTAATAGATTGCTTTAAGTCTTAGTGAAAGAATTTCTTCGCCGTATCGCACGAAAAATTCCGAATAGCGCTTTTGGAGATCGCGATTAAACATTTCTGTAGAGCCGATATCCGTACCGAGTCAGATCGAGCACGTACCCCCTCGCTCTTACTTTTATTTCT
This sequence comes from Tetramorium simillimum, assembly GCA_011636635.1. Taxonomy (NCBI): domain Eukaryota; kingdom Metazoa; phylum Arthropoda; class Insecta; order Hymenoptera; family Formicidae; genus Tetramorium; species Tetramorium simillimum. The sequence continues at coordinate 2,337 of VBVQ01002479.1, read as the reverse complement.
TTTTCTCTTTTCAACCGAAAGGCTGTTGTCGGGGACCAGGCGCGGCATACGAGCGTGAAATCGGCCTAATAAATTCGATCTGATACGGATTTCTGTACAGATACGTATTTTTTAGAGTCTTCGAGTACATCCACATTCTTTTTGCGAGCAGAGCTGAGTGAACGAAAATAAATATATTACAACTCGACTAGCCTGAAAAGGGAATTTTTAACGCAACGCGATGGATTTCTTCCATCCCGCTTATTCAAGCTAATGAACGAACAGTACAAAGCTGAAAAAAGGACGTCGTCTTTGTGAGTTTTCGATGAAACTCTTTTTTTCTTGAAGATTTTTTAGCGAATGTCGATTAACAAGCGCAATTAGCTTCATTTCGTTCGAAGGATAATATTCTTTCTCTTTCAATTATACACGCGATAAATTTCGCAAAATGGGTAGCCGATCATCCTTGTCATCTTCGATATCAAAGCAACCCAGCTCTGCCTGCGAATGGAATATCGCGATCGCGTCGCGAGAACAACATTAGATTTTTCTTGAAACGCGACCCGACGTGGTATGTATGCGAGAATAGAAGTCGATTTAATCTCGATAAGTTCAATTTCTTAAATATCATGGTTAAGGGAAGAAGATGCCTCGCTCTTGTCGTTTCCATCGCGACGGACGAGCGTAAGGATTGCTTTCGCCTTTTCTGTGAAAAACGCCGAGATTCGAACTCACCGAAATTACACCGAGGTCAAAAGTCCCGCGGGTGTTATCACGTGTATTCTTATAGACCACAGCGATAAGAATAAAGGGCCGATCGTAGGGAATAAAAAAGATAGACCGAATCGTCTACGCGAGAAACGAGCGACGCAGTATTTATTGTAGTCATCACGAAGTGCAATGCAAGCCCCTTGCTGCTTTCATCCCGCTCTCTTTTTTTAACCCAGCAATACGTCTCTATCTTCCTCTTCCGTTTTTCAATATCTCTTCTCCTCTCTTTTTCCGTTTTCTTTTTTTTTTTATAATTTTGTCGCGTTTTATCTCCTCCTCGTCCTCGTTCTACCACAAGCACGAAACATCGCTTGGTCGATTAGCTTACGAGTCAACGTACAAATATAATTAGAAAAATATAATTGGTAGAAGAATATAGAGATAGAGTTAGAATCAATCGTTATGTCTTTTTTCTTTTTTTTTTTCATCTTTTTTATCGATTACACCTCGATAATATCCCTACTCTCCGTCCCGCGCCTTTTCCCGTTCCATTTCTCGTATAACGTTCACTTTCGGGAGTTTTACTTTCTGCGAGTAAACTTTCGAACGCGTGCGTACGTCCCTTCGAGAGAAAAACTCATTCTCCTCGCGAAGGCAAAACTCTCCGGCCCTTGCGCCAAAGCGTCAAACTCACGCGACGAAAAACACCCTCGGCTCTGGCATTGTAGTTAAAAAATGTACAGATTCTCATCGTTTTCTGTCGTCCAATCTCTCTTCGCGTGGTAGCATTCCTCACGCATCTGCTCGCCTCGTGCGCATTACCGTCATGAAGCACAATTTCCTTCTGTCTCCCTTTTCGTTTTTTTTTTCTCTCTTTTTCTTATGAAACGAGGATCCTGTACGCTTGTCACGTCCCTTTCAAAAGTCACGCGAGTACATATGAAGAATCGTTCAGTCTTAAAGGATGGATGAGAAGACGTGCAACGTGGTAGTGCGATTCCCAAGAGATGCGACCTTCCTCACGGCGATTTTCTCAAATTTTCCCCTTTTCTTTTCTCTCCTCTCACTCTCTTTCTGTCGTGTTTCGTTCCGAAGCGACGTTTCTTTGTACCAGCGCGCTAACTTTCGCAGATATATCACCTCGTATGAATATCCGATGGATATTTTTGGATATGCAAAATTATACAAGGAAAATAAGTGTCCTCTCGCGACCAAGCTCTTTCGCGAGGTGAATCTATTTTCTTCGAGGAAGCGTACGATTTCTCTCTTTCTCCGATCACGACCGTTTCGAGACTCTCGGCCCGGTAATTCCCCCCCTCCCCCCTTCATCAATTAATCTCATCTAGTAATAGTAACAAAGAGCGCAGAGACGCAAAAGAGGAATACCAATGTCGCGGGGAGAGTATGAATGGTGCGTGTGAAAATGTGCATGCAAAATGTTCTTTACACAATCTCCCTGCGAGGGTAGTAGTTACGCTAACGGCGATTTCTTTATACAACGATTATAACGTGTGATCGTGTTGAATGTTGTGCGCGTATAGCATAATCGATACGTGTACGTGTACGCGTCTTTCACTGTTATGTGCTGCTTATGTTAATCCTTCTTTCCCTTCCCCCCTCCCCCCCCCGGAACTACCCTTCTTCACC
>VBVQ01002478.1:0-24683 GCA_011636635.1 Tetramorium simillimum | reverse complement strand
GCGGGAGGGAGGGATGGTGATCCTGAATCGGGGTGAACCGCGTAAACGTATGCATGAGCCCCGGTAAACTCGTTCCAGGTGCCCCTGGGTCCTCGCTGCTTAATTCAAGAGGCTATTTCGTCCGCGTGAAATGCGTGACTGCTCACGCCCAGAGCATTAAATCGCGCGGGTTCGCCGCGCATGCGTCGGCAATTAAAAGGGGCGTAATGTCATCGACCTTGAGAACCCTGAGGAGGAGAACGGCCAAGTGCTCTCTCTCGAACGACGACGGTCGATCAACGTCGCGACGACGCTGGAGGAGGAAACGATTGTGCGGACGAGTGTGTTATCATTGAGCGCGCCCGTCGCGCGCGCGGCAAACTTGACGTACCAAAGATATCTCCGCGCTCTTCTGCATTACGCAATTCTTTCCTAACGTCGGTCAAAAGTCCGATCAGCTTCACAAACTCGGCTACTTCTCTTTATCAAAGCTCAGCTTTTCAACCGAGTCTTTTATATCGGTAAAATGTAGAGAACGGCATTTGATGTAAAACGACATTTTCTCCAGCAATCGTAAATCGACAAATTTGCTGATTTATAATAATGAACAACCACTCGAGTCCTTAGCATTATTTGCACATATAATGACAAAAATGATCAATACATATATTATATTTTGTCACGAAATTTTTGGTATACATTTATTTTTCAAAATTATATTAATATAGTAGTGAAATATGAAAAATAATAATACTCCTTGCTAACGCTGCTTTTTATAATTTGATATATTAATTTGTATGAAAACTAAATAGAGACCGACAATATGGTTAAATAAAAATAATGCAGACTCCAAAACTTATAGAAAATGAGAATAAAATTTAAATGAAGTCGGTTATTGTTCTCATTCAAAATGTTTTGAGGTATTCTGCAGCATAATTTTACTCGGTCTCGCATTCATGGAGAAAATGTCGGTTACCGTGATGACATTATTCTCCCTGCACTAAACAACAATGCTACGGATCGCCATGATGGTACGTTCCTCTCGTTTTATTTTCCGCTTTACTATGTTGCTCGAGTTTTATCATAGTTGATAGTCAGCCGATAATTGTATAGCGAAGAGATATCTTTTAATAAACCTCCCAGAGGAAATTTCAATATTGACGTCTACGTTAACCTCTGGATGCAGCTCGTGCGTTTGCCTTGCTTAGCGCGCATTTCATCATAGTAGTATGAGAAAAAAAAATGCATCCATACTCTGAAAATTTTTGAATTTAAAACCAAAAAACCGTGATGATAAATCCGTGGGGGTGTGTGTACGTAATACGAAATTGCAAACCGCACGTGTTTTAAATATATTGGAAATATAAAAGTTAAAAAAAAAGAATCCCGCTAATTATTAAACGGTTAAATAAAACTACATTTCGATACAATTTGGTCTGAATTTACGCGTAATATAACGCGATTACGTTACATGCTAAAATTAGCGACATTCCATTCTTTTTTTTTTTCTGTCGGCCTTTATTCCACCCTCGTCATACCAAAGAATTCTTTCTCTCGGCGAGTCTGCCATTTTCCTCGGCGAGCCTTTGTCCACGTCCCGGACAAAAGGAAAACATAATTCCTCTAACTTGCGTTATTCTTACGACCCCCTGGGCACCAGCATCAAAAAGAAACAACCAGCATTTTCTTTGTTACCTCGTCGTTCGTCGCTCGTTGTTTCTACCACGACTATTATCGTCCTTATCGTCTGTAACGGTCTGTAGATTTCAGAAATCGTGTCTGTCGTACAGATTCTTTCGCGCCGTGACTCTTGTCTCAGTCTGTTATCGTGATTACTATTTTTTTTTTCAAGACTTTTCAAGTTTTCACGAGTATCACGGCAAATGAAGAGCGATAAAACTGTCGGAACGTAGAAGTGTCGTTGTCATCGAAAAAAATTGAAAGACGTACGTGTGAAAATGTATGATAATATATGCATGATAAATATTCATAAATAAAAACGTAAAAGCCAAGCAATAAATTCTTACTCTTTCTACGCTTATCTTCCACGTTAATATAACTTCCTTTTCAATACCGTTATAATATGGATATCAATATTATCTTTTCATATCGTATTCTCTCTGTTTGTAGCTATCGTCGTCCCTTTTTTACATCCAGTTTGTCTTCTTGCTACTCTTAATCACAAAATTCGCAAAACCGCTCACGTCAGAGGGTCTCCGGAAGAGTTCTCCCAGTACTCCCAGTGCAGTAACTTTCATTTTATTTCCAACACAGTTTCTGGTTTCCTTTGAAAAGCTCAACTTACTTTCATCCCCCCCCCTCTCCCTTATCTTTTCTTTTTCTCCGGCTGGAAATCAGCTCCGCCGCACGTACTGCTAAAGAGACGAGGAAGAAGGCAGAAAATGTCAAGGGGAAGTCAAAGGGACACGCTGCAAAGTAAAGCGAAAGGAAATCGATTGAGAATAATGTATCCTCTCGATCTGAAAAGCGCAGCGTATGAGAGCGAATATTTCAACCGGTAATATTTCGCGAAATATATCTTTCTGTCTACCTTATCTATGCGCCGTCTTTCTAAAATGTCTTTTTACATTACGCTGCACGAAAGCGAGAAAAGGGACGGTCGGCCTTCGCTTCTACTTTCGTAGCACTCGCGTTGCTTCTCATTAGAAACGTCGACTTCGCCGAGGAGCTCGACTCAAGCTTGAAGGAGTTTAACTTTTTTTTCCCCTTGCTTCGCCGCTTTTATTTATCGTTTTCCCTCTCGCGCACGAAGATTCTCAATTCTTCAAACAAATACACGGGAAAGAGAGAAAATTGCGCCGTAAGTAAGAAAAGACAAATGCCTCAAATCGGCCAAGAATAATTTCGTTCGGCAAAACACGGCGAGGAAATGGATAGATTCCGCGAGAGTATGTGCGATATATTTTCTTCGAGAAGACTCTTAGTACTTATATGAGATTCCTTAAGCGAGAAAGGACGAAAAAGACTCTCACCCCGATACTGACTCTTTCACCACTTTGTTCCGTGCTCTCGTCCGTGGTGGAGTTTCTGAAATCGCTGGCTTCTAGTTTTCATCCTTCGCAGCAATTTTGGAGCAGCCTCCAAATTTTAGTGCAGTTTCCGATTTGCCTGCAGAATTCTAAGACGCTATTTTCCCTCGGTAATATCTTCCTCGGTTGCACATCAAGCTTTTCTGTACTTTACCGAGATAGATGGTAAGAAATATCAGAAAGATGTGTAATCATAAGGAATTCTTGCCAATTACGCGAGTTCTTCGTTCTTTTGTTGATATTGGCTCGCTCGCGCTGGCTCGCCTACAAAATTTTCGAAATTGCTCACTTCAAAAGTTTCCGCTGTGACCCAGTAACTTCTAACGACTTTTATTTCACGTTTTAAAGTCCTCGAGCTCCTGAATCTCTTCAGAAGTTCCTTTATTCGTTCTCTTCGGAGCATCTCTTTCTTGTGCGGACGCGTATAGAGGATGTCCCGGAATTGGCAGAAAATGGATAGGTAACATTTTTCCTCATTCAAAATTTTAGAATCGATATTGTTTATTAAAAGTATTAAGGCGCCGGTCACTTTTAAATTGCAATTAGAATCAGTTATTTAAAGCGGCGGAATTCATGAATTAAAGAAGAATTAAATTTCCAAGATATATATTTAAGGATATCGAGCGCGCATATCAAAATCTCACATTTTCTTCCATTTTCCTTTTATCCGCCGTATCGCGCATAGACGCAGAAAAATGAAACCCGTCCTTTTTACCCTTCGCTTTACGTCAGACGACAGAATTTTCAAAAATCGATCGCCGCGAGGCGTCCTTCTCGAGGGAGTCTCTACAGTAACTTAGTCGACACTTATTTCGTTTTTTGAAGTAGTTTCCGGTTTTCTTTGAAAGCTCCTTCATTTATCGTCTTTATACCTTCGCTCTCTCAGCTCGGGCTACACCGAATTCACCGACTATTGCACACCTTGCTGGATAAGGATAAAAAACCCCAGTCCGTGGGTGGAGGATAAAGAGACACGCGGCTACATAAAACGAGAGGAAATTGAGCGAGGATAATGCGAACCCTCGATCCGAAAAGCAGACCGAGCGATAGAAGCAGCGTCAGAATTTCCTCGAAGGAACTTTCCGGTGTGGAGGAACGTAATATATCATCATTGACATAGTCTAATATTCTCTCAGTTTTCACGTATTTGTTTGACCCTAGAGTACACGGTATTCATAATGTCTCGTTCGTGTGTAGGGGCAATAATGTAAAAAAAAAGGAAGAAAGAAAGAGTCGAAACGCACTCGCTAAGTATTTGTATTTTTCTGTGCGCGTAAGAGACGGACGCGAATATTTGAGACAAAAATTTCCCCTTCTAAAATTGCCATCTGGGTTACTTTGATTCATGCCATCCTCCAACTCTAACAGGATAAATGTCAAAAGCGCGGCGGAATGTCATCTCGTCTCGTCCTGACTCTGCTTCCTTGTCGTTTTGCAATGACTATATTTTAATTCACTCGTGCGAAAGGAATTTTAACCGCATGGTTACTCACGGAAATACTTCTGTTTCACTTGGTGTATAGTGCTTTCACAGTTAGTTACGTTCGCTCGAGCTCTCTGGTGTGCTTTTAGTTTTCTTTAGGAAGATTTCGCGGTATTCTTCGACTTCCGTATTCTTCGGAGAATTCTGTGTATCATTCGGCACGGTACAGATGAATTTAAATGTTGAGAAAAAAATGTCGAGAAAGTTCATTGACGCGGAAAATGATTTTCATTCGTATAAATATATTCAAATACGATGATATATCAGAAAGTTATTACCTGGTGTCTCGATAAAATTCAATGCTCTTGTGCACTGTGTATAATATACGCGGTACGCGATTTATTTTTTGCACTATTATCCCGATAAGATTTAAAACTGTCACGTACGCTCACATATATTAGCGTTGTTATTCGTATAAAAATAAATTTTGATTTTAAATATTCAGTTTATACGAAATGTCGGCGAAATATGAAAACTAATTTCCATTTCGATTAGAATCTAAACGATTCTGTCACTTGGAGATACGTTGGATTTATTCGTCAGTCCCTGGGAAAGAGTAGCGAAGAAATGGGAAACACGCGCGCGATGATAAGCGAAGCGAAAGACGATCGTTCTATAATAACGCATTCCTTTATCCCATCCCAAAAAGCGAGCAAACCGATCGACAGCGACGGATCTCCCTTTCCATGAACGTGCGCGATGTATTTCCACCCCATAATTTCATCCCTCCGTCCTTCGCGTACGTGCTTGGAAATTAAAGTAACGGACGAGTCGGCCACCGAGTGCAAATTTCGCGTACGTCTGCCGGTAATGCTATTAGCGTGCGTCGCTAACACGTCGCGAAAAGTTCGTTCTTCGCGAAAGGCGGGTTAATTCGATTAAAACTCGCGCCTCTAACAAAACTGCTGACACTTTTAATATGTCAGTGTGCGCGCAACTTGCTAACTATAATCTATCGTTGAATGCTAAGAAAAGTACGCGGTAAAAGTATTATTAATCTCGCACACTAGTTGGAAAGCGAGTTGGAAAAATAATCTTATATTTCTTTGTTCTCCCGTATTCTCGCGTGACGTCGCGCGCGCGAGGGACATCCGCAATTAATGGTATGCATGAAAATGATTGCGGGATTTATATGCGGCCGGTGATGATTTCGGAGAAGTACAGACACATTTAATACAACCGCAAGTGGGAAAAGCGTTAATTATAAAGCGGCACACATAATGTGCGGGAAAGCAAACGTGGGAGCGATGCACGTGAAGCGCATAGGGACAGATGTAAATAATGATATAGTATTATTTACGCTAGCGGCGCGCCACGTCGTGCAATGACGCAATTGTGCCGATCTAATTGTGGTTCACGCCTGGAGGATGATGCATGCCGCACGCGTGCGGCACGAAAAACGAGAATTCGTACACCCTCGTTATCCGTGATTTCCTTGCGTCCGTTCCTTTCCTTCCTCCGCCTCTTGCAACGCAACTCGAGTGACGATATCGATGACAAGCTCGTGCTTTTCCCTCGCGCGAAAACACGATGTCGTTGGTAATGATCAGTAACGACGTCGTCGTCGTCGTGAAAAGATGTGTCCCCGCGTGTAACAAAACGATACACGTCGCGCATCAGCCCGGACAAGTGCGTGAGTGCACCAGCCGTGAAACATAATCGAGTTATCGCGTAAAATGTAGTTCCGACTGTCGTGACCAGGCCGTAATTCCCTTTTGGAATGCGCCGAGGACGCATAACGCCGTTTCGGACGTGGCACAAAAAAAAATGGGTACACGCGAGATACATTTTCCTGTCCGGCGATTTTCACCGCTCCCACTTTTTCATCATTTAAACAGCGCGCGATAGCGATATGCGGAATGTGCTGTTATCATGGCGCGGGTATATATACGCGCGCGGGATGGTGTACGGAAGAAAATGTAACGGAAGGTAACAAAACAGTCATTCGTGGCTGTGGAGAAGCGTGACATACCGCCGCGGAGTTCAATGGGCCGCCTATAAAATGTGTCAGAAAGTTAGTTGTTAATCCGACACATATTACCGTTACATTGTAGAATAAAATATCTCTCAAAAGCGGAGCTTAAAAACCGGTATAATTTGGGTCAGTTTAAAATACATAAACATACAGGGAAATAATCTGTAACAGCAGAAACGCACGGCAATTGGCGTAAAGCAATCTCTTTTTCGCATATCTATAGCATCGGGAATTGAACGCCCGCGCCAAAGTTATATCGCTTTCAATCCTTGCTCAAAAATACAGTTTATTTGTGCTCTATTGACAGTCGCAATTTTACATCGATTTCTCTGTTATTGGTGTAGCGTTCTCGTTTCAATAAAGTCCCCGACATTTGCAAATTTACCCCAAATGATAATAATCTCGTGATGACGAAAGAGTCGCCGTTCGCTCGTTTCAACGTGAGATCTCTTCCCTTATTTATTCCGTCTAGATTCGAATTCAAGATAAGTCTTAAAAAGCTGCCATCTTTCTCTCGCAATACCCGTTTGCGTGGACGACGCGGGTCCGTTCGTCCGATACGATGAAACATTCCTCTCCTATACGAAGTAAGATAAAAGCACCGTCATTTCGACGGTAGGGTACGATTGAGCGCGGGAAACACGAGGGTAGAGCGAGCGAGAATCGGAGAACGGCCTTTGGGAATCGATACTTTCGACGTCGTTCGAAAGCGATGCCTTCGAAACGAGTTACTCCTAGCTCTGAGTTTCTTCGCAAAAATTTCCCAGGTATTGTGTTCCTCGGGTAATTGGGTACTTTCGGCCTTATCCTGGTCGAGGTTTCTCCGAAAATAGCACCCGCCCTCCTCCCTCTCTCCCTCCCGCCCGTGAGCGAGAATCCTTTCGAAACTTTTTCGCATAGTCGAACAGCGGGGGGAATGATGAGAGCGCCAGTTCGCTTAACCCCTTTTGCATGCGGCAAAAATGAAGCCGTAACTATATCGCAATCCCGAATTTCAACCAAGACAAATATACGACGACGAGAGAAGATCCGAAACGTTTTGCAATATTCATTTTTTTTTTTACACGCCGATCGATACGATCGGATTTTCGCGTTTCCCGCTCTACGCTGCAGACTGCGAATCCGAGACGAAAATCCAGGCGAATAGGAGAAATGCGGATATCTATTTGTGTATATTGTATTGCATATAGAAAAGATATGCGATATATGCGACAGAAGTAGATACCGCGCAGAATGCGAGCAAACGAATGGACAATAGGGGTAAGAATAGGTACCAAACCGATATAGAATCTCGATAAGTAATCTTACCTCTGGTGATCGAGGAATCTCCCGCCGAGAGAGATGTGCTCTGATATAGATGATTATACTTTTAAATAGCTCGTATCCTTTTTAAATAATGTAGCGAAAGGCGCGGAAAGGACTTTCCGTGTTCGTTCACCTTGATGTTACGGGAATAATTTAACGCGACCTCCGCCGTCTCTCGTTATTGACGTGCCACTAACGCGGTAATGGATTCTTACTTAATGATGAGACCCGCTCGGATTTCTGCCAACAACCTATCGAAATGGCGGAATAGTTCAGCATCCCTGTACATCAAGCCTCCGGGTCGAAGGCTTCCATGTTGCCTCTAGAACACCTCATTTGCGCTGGAAACGTTTACGATACGTTCAGGCAACTCGATATTTTCTCTCTTCCGTTTTCTCGCGAGAGAAATTACTATACGCGGTGTGTGTGTGTGTGTGTGTGTGTGTGTGTGCGTGTGTGCGTGTGTGCATGCGTACATCGGAATAATTGGTTTCTTTCGCTCGACTCAATATCAGCTTATTAAATCAACGAAATTTAGCCGCTGTCAGTTAGTCTGAATTTTGATCAGATCTTAATTTTCTTCTCTGCCTTCTACACTTTAGCTATCATCTAAAGAGACCGCTAGCGCAACTTCTCAAGCCAGACTGCGAGACAGCTTTGGTCTTTTTGGCTCAGCAGAACTTGCATATCATGTGTCAGGCGCAAAAATCCGAAGAGTACGCCGCTGCAGTAAAAGCTAATGCTTCTACACTTAGTTTGAGCTTTGACTACACGCGAGACAGTCTCGATTTAGCCTCCGTCTCGTCTGGAACGTAAATGCACAGACGATACATTGGCGTCGATTATGTCGAAACTTTAAAGAGTTTTCAGTTTGTCGAGCTTCTATTTTCAAATGTTCAAACACCTATTGCATGATATACTTTTTCAATGAATAAACTATACTTGTTTTTGAAAAATTTATAAAAATAAATAGACTCTCTACTATAAACGGTAATGTTTAATAATTGTTGAGCTTAAAATGCAGCATTTGCATAGGATCTATCTCGATATATAATTAATTCTCTTTCATTTTAAAGATTAATTTATTTTTGCATAACTCCGCGCGTGCATTCAACAACATTAATTTAATGAAATGTCTATCGTTTAGAGTGAAATCGTTGTCCATACTCACGTAAAAAGTTTTCAATTTCAATGAAATTTTTTTATTAATTTTTCGGATAAATTAATAAAATAATTTAACGGTTGTACAAGCCGATTATAACGCGTGAAACCTCAAATGTGCAATTACCGCGCTCGGCGCCTATGTCGCAAATTTCCGTCGCGATGTCTCGCTAAAAATACACGATTCGCGTATGCATCCGTCTGGAGTGTACAAGGTCATTGATCCTAATATGCGAGTATATACAGGTCAATTTTTATTTCCTGCCAGAAGAAAATTAGTCTGTATCGTTAGACAGCGATTAGATAATTCTTCACAATAATTTCTCACTCGATCGCAAATCTCGTTGATTTTGACAGCATATAGATTTTTATATTCCGAATTTCCGAAAATTATAAAAAATAAAAATATTAAGCATATCAGGGATGACAATGTATTTTCGTTATTTTGATACTGCTTTTAAAAATCAGAAACTGAAAATTTTATTTCGCTTTGACATCGCAAAAATGAATTCTGTTTTCACTAAATCGCCGCGCGGGCTTTCATTAAGCCATTTTGCAAAATATGTAAAAATTGCATAATAGCGTGATCTCACATTCATCAGTTTAATAATTACATTTTAATAATGTAATTTTTAAATAACTAAATGTTATACGATTAATCTGTATGGGAAATATTTTTACATTTCAATAATTCGTCAGCAAGACTAGGAGATTCGTCAAATATATTCCTACGAGACAATGGCAAGGCTCGTATTAATTCGCCGCGGGAAAGCGACGCGCGTCTGTATTCCAAAATGGCTTATGAGTACAATTTCGGTCGACCAAATGTACTCCCCCGAACAATAGCTAGATGCAGCACAGAGAGTTCTCCGAATACGCTTTAACCAGATTACATACGCTCCGGATTGCGAGAACCGCGCCGTTTTATGTACACGCACGCGCTATAATTGGAGAAATACTCGTGAGCTCCAAGTAAGCCGCTTTACTTCTTATCCGCAGTGATTCTCGGCAAATTATTGGATTCTGCAAAAGGACTTTTGCATCAGCTGTAATATCCCATTAATAAATTCATTTGTCGCAGCGGCATGTTTTATTCATTCGATATGTGGTGGCGAGTTTTGTAGTCTGATTTAAATATTAATTTATCTCAGTTTAATTGGCTGCGTACATCAATAAAATAAATAAAATAAAAATGCAAATAAAAGAGATAAGAGTTATTATTGAATAAGGGATTAATAAGAAATTAAATTATCTTGCAATCTACATTATTAAATGCCAGGCATCCGAATCCATCGTCGTGATATTGCCGTCGCGTCGATAATAAATTTAGAATGCATCGAGAGCGAGCAAGAGAGAAAGAGAATGGATAAAATATTAGAGTAATATCAGATTCAGTAAACATTCGAGGAATGGATCTAACAATATCGATATTATTATTAGACGTTATTATACGCTCGTGTCAATGAACGCTGTTGCCTGCGTGTGTGTGTGTGTGTGTGTGTGTGTGTGTGTATGTGTATTGATATTTTCGTACATTCTCTTATCGTTATAGATTTTATTCTTTAACGGTCCACTAGTCAATCATAAATTCTACAAAATGCCTCCAGTGAGGGGCTACCCTCATCGACTCGGGGAGTTAGTCGCTCGTGCAAAGTTCTCGATCATTCAGATGGATACGGTCCAGATCGCGAATAGTGTCATAACAATAAAACGAAATGAAGTAATGGGTTTTCAAGTCTTTCATGGCCGCGTTAATCGCGGAATATTGAGGAGAAGAAAAAAAAAAGAAGGGACGAAATATCTTATATATCCGTCCTCTCACCGGGAAAGTCGATGGAGAGACCATCATGGTGTGTAAATCAATTCTCTTTCGCTAGCGTTACGTCGATGAAGTTGAAATGGATTTGAGTAGAACGTCTAGAAAATAAGTGCGCGCGCGCGGGCGGTCGTTCGACGTTAAATTTTTCTCAGAATTCTGGAGCGAATTTTCTTTCCGCCGAAGATAAAACGAGAGTCGACTAGAGAGCGGCGCGCGCGAGCGCGGCCGCGTAGTATGGCGTAGTTTTTTAAGGAGATGAATAAATGAGTACGACGACCTCGCAAAGTAACCCGGCAAGGTCCTGAACCAGTCGCCTACAGGCAATTTCTGTCACCGTTTCTTGCCTGCCAGCACGCTACCACTATCAAATATTTCACAACGAGCGCGAGATAGCCGAGTCTAGACGGACGCCTTTTGACAAATTCCCGCGAGCGCGACACATAATCGGGTCGCTTTACGTTATTGCGCGCAACGAACCATTGAAAACTCGGGCGACGGACGGCCTTCCGGTGGTGTTCCGGCGCTCCCCGGCTTTTCTCCTCTCTAATGGAAAACAAAACGGAAAATACAGGCGATCCGCCGACTTTGTAAGCCCGTAACGTTTTTCCCCATCCGCGATCGTGACGTTCGCTTTCCTTTCCGCGTCCGCGACGTGATCACTGCAGACATATTCGGGAAGTCGATATATCGGAGGAAGCGAATAGACACATTCGTCCAACAGTTAAACCAGTTCAACGTTACTTCGTTCATTCAACAGGCTGAGAAGAGCCCTGGGCTAGTCCCGCGCGCCAGTAGCTTTGGTTCATTGATTTTTACTGGCTTTTCTTCGGTACGAGGGATGCGAGAGGAGCGACCGCGTGCTCAGTTTGTTCCTCGTGTAATGCAATCATATATTCCACGCTCGCCCCCCGGTGAAAGTAATAAAAACGACCGGAATAAAAAACATTAAATTGACCGATTAAATTTTCAAGATCTATTTTTTATACTTTCTACATTTTTAGATACATTGAAACGAATAGATATATTTAAAAAGAAGAGATATGTATTTTATCTTATAGGTTAATATTCAATATTTTTAGTGCATAGAATGCATTGTATTTAATTCACGTCTTCCTTCAGAGATACTATTTTCTATTTTTATAATTTGCTCTCAATCCATCACGTCTCGATGCGCGGTTAACCGCCGAATGTCGAGCTGTCAATATAGAATTCATCACCGAGCCGAATTTGCACACGCGATTCACACGGTTGGCAATCAATCAATATATAGGAAAAATACGATAATAGTACTTAAAATATTTCAATCTCATCTTTTTAGGAATAGAAGCGACAAATTTGAAAGGTCAATTTTTTTAATTTTTACATGTATGTTCACGTTTCCACGCTAAAAAAATTATTTGAAATTTATAAGTGATGACAGAACGTTAAATTTTTTACGTTTAAATATACTATATTGAGGTAAGAAAATTCGAAATGCAAATATCGAATGAATCTATTATTTATAAACTTTTTGTATTATGAAAGTTCATTATTTAAGTGTACCTCATGTAAAATAAACTTCAAAGAGTCGCTAATCTTTTCATATATATTTAAATTTTAATAAAAAGTATTAGACAACAGAAGACTGATCTTAGAAGATTAATTAAAATAGATAAGAGAGATAATAAAGGTAAGATAATACTTTGGGAAAACAACATAGAAAACTATGTCACGAGTTAATCTAGTGAGATGTTCATTCGACATAATTTATAAATGACAAAAACAAATGATAAACATATATTACGAAATTGCGAGATATAGGTATTATAAAACAAATCAAAAATAAATTTCAATTACAGTCATTAAACATTTTTATGTATTGATCATTTTTTATACTTAAATATCGCGGAAAATGGATTAATTCTGAGTGTAATTCCATCTCCAATAGCACGATATAAGCTTTTAAAACATTTTACGGTAAAATCCATGAAGCGGCACTTGATCGAAAAATTTCGAAACAAAAAAATAAAATAACTTTATAATTTATAAGATTCATTTTAAATATAGAAATATGTTTAAAGTGATCTTAAGAACTCTGAATTTCCTCCGCTTCGAAATTTTTTAATTTGATTGCCGTTGAATTTTCTCGAAATCATACTGTCGAGTTGCGCCCACCCTGGTATACCACAAGACACGAACCGACAGCGAAGCAATGACGAAATAGATCATGTTGACATTATAAAGTGTTAAATGAATAAGTGCGCCAACCTTCCACGATTCAATTGAGAATAACTTTCGGTCCCGTTCCAGCAGCGGTTTCTGCTGATCCCATTGATTTTTGTCTATTTTTTTTTGTCACAGATGAAACATGCCATTACAACACTATGGCAATTATGCGAGTACGTTAAGCATTTACTATGTTGGCTTTATTATCACAGCCAACGCTGCTCCTGCTCCGCATACGTACCGCGTAACGAGCGGTGCGAGAGTAGACTATTATAAATTCATACTTCCAATATTGTTATACCACGCTAGATTTTATTCCGAGCCTCGATCGTTAATTTACAGAATTACATGTACAAATGTTAGCCTTTCCGAGAGGCGGAAGATGTATCTCGACGCTCGTCGCGAAATCGTAACACGTTCCATCAACTTCTTCGCTCCCCATTGATGTATCTCATTTGTATCAGATTTCCTGCTCAACTTTCCGATTTGCAATTTTGATTTAACGACGTTTCAAAGTATCAATACTTATGATACAATTGAACGTTACCAATATAGAAGCAAGTTTACAAATATAGGCGTGATTTGTTTATAAAGATATTAAAATGCAATCTAATAATTAAAAATTATCAGAGAATCAATATATCTAGAATAATTTCCCTTGAATACCTATTAAGGACGAAATTATACAGCGGTGCAAGATAAAAAGAATTAAAAAAATTATGACTTTCCAACTGCATAATCACATTCAATTAATTGACAGCCATTTAATGTAATATAATAGCAATTTCTTCGTCTTATTATTACATTTCTTGTGAACAAAGTATAACGAATTCTGTCGAGGAAAATAGAAACGCCGGAAGTTTCTGTAGTTCTATTCTTACAAGGCAACAGGATTTACCAGCACAGCTTTCGGCAGTCTAGGTTTATGAAGCTGCAACTCTCAGTCGAAAACTTGCGCGAAACAATTTAAAAAAAAAAATACTAGAGACATTTTCCGAAAACTAGAATTTTAACATATAGAAGTGTTCTGTGAGATATTCCTGCTGTAGTCGAGAAACTTTTTGAAGTTAATTCTATATTGCATAGTTAGCTCCGTATGGACGGTGTTGCACAACAATGAAATAACCCATAAAAATGAAAAAAAAAATGAATTATGCACATTGCTGGGTGTCGGCCACATGTAACTTTGCATTTGAAAGTTAATTTACGCGAAAGTAGCACTTGGTACGTAATTTTTGCATAACACGGTCCGTGTAATCCGTTACAAATACTTCGTAAAAGTTGCAATCACTTCACAGGGCGAATAATATGTAAATTTATATAACCTATATCTATAACGAAATAACACACCTTTACCATCCGTGATGGCACGTAGACGTAGCGAGCGGAGAGCCGTAGAATTTTCAATGCTAATTTCGAACATAGCTGCTTGTTCCGCGGTCGTTGCCTCGTCGACAAAACCATACTCCGGGATATTGTGCAAATGCAAGTGACCCCCGTCCGCGTTCGATTAAGAAGCAAAACAACGACCGAACATTGGCTTTGTATTCCTGATTAACGCGTCCCGATCCCTGCCATGATTCGAGCTCGTATATTAATACTCGCGGCGCGGAGCCTGGCGAACGGGAACACTGAACGAAAAAGCTCGGCCCGTCATTCGCGTGCACCGGGAATTTTTGTTTTACTAATATTAGCAATTTTAACATGGCTGGCCGACTTTGGGGAGAGGAAGAGAGAGAGAGAGAGAGAGAGAGAGAGAGAGAGTAAGCCGCAAAGCAGATTACCCTGGGGCCAGAATCTTTTTACTTTTCTTCTTTCTTCTCTCATTCCTTTTTTTAACCATCTTTTTTTTAATTTGTACGCTACTGTAACATTGTAGTCCGTGTAGCAGCACTGTGTTCCTCACGGCGGAAAAATCTTTTAAGGAAAATCAAGACACGCGGAAATAAGGGTTAAAATCGGCGAAGAAAAATCGTGAAATTTCATAACGCGAGGAACTTTGGACGCGTGGTACCTAAACAAAATGTTTTAAGGGGGAAAAAAAACGGAAAATCTAAAAGTTTCGTTGACATCTTTCATAAAGTGACCGCAGAGAATTAGCTTTTGGTGGCTACATTTTTGCCAGCGTACGATAAAATAGATGTTAAAATAGAAGAAAGAAAGAAGAAGAGAGGGAGAGCGCGACTGTTCCCTCACGCGCGGTATTACGTCAATCGGATTATTATCGCGGTAAAAACAAAACTCCTTTTGCAGGCAGTTTCTGTCTGATGCTCGTTTGTCCGTAAAGCGTTGTGATATAAAAATATTTCAAGCAACACCGTACTGAATTAAATCGACTGTAAGTAATTATACTGCCGGGAATAGCTAGAACGCAATACTCTGCAAGAGGTACGTATTATTTCGCTGATAAGACCATTTTATTTTTATTCTTGCGCCGCTTTTATTTATACACTCGTTCGTCGTTTCAACGTATTACTTTTTATCCGTAATTACGTAGTTCTCGTTGCCGATATTTTCCTGCCTGTATTGTATCGCGCAGATTCAACTAATGTATCAAAAAAGATATCCCTCTCTCCCTCTCTTTCTCTCTGCACCTCTCTCTCGTAAAAAGATTAAATAATTTTCGTCGCGAACGCAAAATTATACTTTTAAGCATTTTGAATAGTGTAAGATTTTCAAAGATATTCTCGAGGGTAGGTTATTCAAACGAGCACAGTTGATATGTGAAATGCATGTCGCCCCAAAAGAATGTTCTTCTCACGAGAGGAGGTAGAATTTTCCGCGGTGGAAGACTCCACTTGCGCGCGCGAACGAGGTCATGTCATTACTGTTATCAGCGGCTGCGGTGAAGCAGTCGTCTATCAAATTCGCGCATCCGTCCCCTTTCCTTATTGTTCCGCTATTACGGCAAACGATGCATTCGAAAGGACTAAACGAGTTACATTTCCGATCTCGATATTCGAGACATTTCGCGGCGCACGTGGTTCATTAAATAGAGTACCTCTAGTCTACGTATCACGTGGGTATGGTTTACCACCGCGAGAAAGGCACGGAAGGGAATGGGGAGATGGGGTGCGGGATAGAGCAAACGGAGACCGAGATGAAGGATAGAATTCGCGGGCGGAGGGGAAGAAAAAAAAAGTGGGAAAGAGTATTCGCGGCGTTCGTGCGAGCGCACTTGCGCCTAGAGCGCTATAACGTTCTCCAGGTAGGTGGAATGGTGGCAGCGCTGTGGTTCGAACGAGGGGGGTCACGGGAACGGCGGAAGGGGTAGTAGGAGACGGAGTGAAAGGTGGGGTTGCCGCTCGATACCACTGCGGCACGGCCAAAGTCGAAGCTATACCACGAATCCCTCCGCTTCGCTCTTTCTCTCTCTCTCTCGCCCTTCCCCGAGCCCCGTCGTTACCCTCTCACTCGCCTATGCCACCCTGCCACCCTCTGCTCTGTCTTTCCTCCTCTCTCTCTCTCTCTCTCTCTCTCTCTCGCTTTCTGGTACGTGCGCACTATAGCAAACGGCCTACAGCCTTTGCCCGGTATCTATCCCCGAAATCTACCCGAGCGACCCTCTAACTCCGCCGCTTCCTCTCTCGCGTTCGCGCTCATCCTACCTATCCCTCAGGATCCCTCGAGGGAATCTACCGACTGCGCGCTCTTTAAACAACGAGACACCTTTCCCTCGACTACGTCTCAATTCTCGCCCGGAAGAAGCCCGATCTGCCTCGCTTTTCCGGGCTAACGTCCCACGCGCGTCCGTGATCGGCCGTCTCTCAACCTACCTGTTCTCCTCTCTCCATCTCCGATGCCTGAGTTCCGTCTTTTCTCTTCACGATTTCCGCACCCTAGACCTTTATACCTCCATCCACTGGCGAGATCGATCTCCGTTAGCCCTGTATAAAAGAACAATTGTCCATTAAAAAAGACTCGCATGAATTATCATATTTGTGCGAAATACACAAAAGCGGGAACGGGCTGCGAAATTTACACTGAGACTAAGATAATCTTAAGAAAATTAGATAGATCATTTCAGTCAGCTAATATCCCAAGACCACACCTAGAAATTTTCTTTCGTGATAAAACAATTTCGTTAAGAGCTGTGACAGAAGAATCAACTTATTTAATTAAATTACTTTCCCTCTATGATAAACCCTGTATTAAATAGATAAATTCTAATTGAGTCTCTAGAGTCGCTTATATTAATCGCTGTATATTATATTAATGAGATGTGCTGTCATTTTCGTAAATTGGATAGCATTATGATTGAATCGATAATTATAAAAATATAAATAACAAAAATTAATTTATCAGGAATAAAAAGACTTTAATAAACGTTTTATATATTATTATTAAATTAATCGATATACTAGTTTGAATAATTAAAACTAAAATATAATTCAAGTATCTTTGATTTTTATATATTTTTAACTTGTACATAAATGAGTTTTAAATACATAAATTAATTCTTCTTTAATTTCAATTAAAGAGATATATTTTTGCTCACTTCCTCTCTTAGAAATCAATTAATTAATCAATCTATGAAACTTTCGTTAAGAACGAAGCAACGTGGAATTCATGAGAAAACCTGTAGCTGGAGGATACATGCGCACGTCGTGACTTCTGATACTATCTGTATATCCAATCATCTTGATCGGTCTCGTTTCAGGGCGTACGCTACACTCGGATCGAATCTCCCGATGCAAATTAAGTATAGTCTCCATGGTGTTACCGTATTAAATTGAATATGTTAAGCACGGTGGCAGCTGTGTATCAAAGTCCCATGGCGAAGTACGCCATGCCGCAATATTTGGCCCTCAGGGTAGCGAACGCTGTTTTCTTACACGAGGCGGGAAACAGTATGATCGTATATGTTGCACCTTATTTCTATTACGCGACAGAAAACGTAAAATACAAGGAGCATCTGTACCGAGCACCCTTCAGAGTTTACAGTTTAGATAGTTTATAGCACACATAAGAAAAATTATTTCCTTCAGGGTATATTATAAGAAAAAGTTTACGTGCGATGATTTATTTCTGATATCATAATCTAATTTGACACCAGTGATGGATTAAGGGAGTCTCAGTTAGTTTAGAGTTCAATATAACTTTATTCAAGCAATTTTTTGGCCTAGACTTTGACAAAATGTATATTAAGATCGTAGCCGTAGAACGCCAGTGCTCTCTAGTCCCCGGCATCCTAGAGAGAGAGATAGGTCTCAGCCCATTTAGCCCATATGTGTCGAGGTGACCCCCGACGTCTACATGATTTTAAAGTCATCAGATTTGAATAAAGGCGCGATATGTCTTGGTATAACATTTTTATCAACTCAACAGAACGATGATGTCTCGGCGCCGAGTTCACATTAACCATTCATATAGCAATATCACTCAGCTTGCTCGTATCGCTTTTTCTTTTTTTTTTTACTGAATATATCGACTTTAGTGATATCGATAAAATTAATTTTACAATGTTTTTAAATTACATTGAATGAAAAACTGTTTGTTGTACTGTTGCCGCCGTTTAAATTGATTATGTTATAAGTATGCCTCAGCTGCAAGGTACAAACATAGAGTATAATAACCGCGATATTTAACCCACGAAGTATCGAGCCTTACATTCTTACACGAAGCACTAAGCGCGCGATGCTTACAAAGCTCTAGATTATAATCTGAGATTTGCATGGAAAACTTCATGATCGTGCGAAAGAAGTATGTAAATTAATACACTTTGAGAGAAAGAGATCGGCGATTACGCTCGGGAGAGGACTAAGTGCAAAAACCTGATGTAATCGGGCGCAATTAACTGGCGACTGAACTTTTTCCTTATCTATTAACGCCATGCATAATGTCTTTATTACCACATCATTTCATCTTCTCGTCGGCTCTTGCTGTCGACTTTTACGTAGGATAATTTAATTTTGAATTCCTGTGTCGATAGAATTGATATCCATCATGAAAAAATTCAATACCGGATATAGCAAAAAAATGTTACATAAAGAAATATTAAAACATTTTTTTTTAATATACAGTAGAAGCAGAAATAAATTTTGAAGAGTTCAATCGCTTTTGTTGCCATATTTTTTACGAATATTGTCTTTAGAATTAGGTTACCGAAATGTAACGTTAAACTTATACTCAAATTATATTGTGATTTTCACGTACGTAGACCACAAAATTTGCACTGAATTATATAAATATAGGGGTTATGGCCAGTGGCATAACTAGGTGAGCGTGCACACAGTGCAATCAGCGCTTAAGTGCACTCTCCCTCCTTTTAAACACATCTCCTTTTCAAAGTATAAGCAGTACGGTGGGTTCATTAGGAGTAAAAACGAACTAGGTCCCTAGTACATTAATAACTTGTACTACGTGAATTAATAAATGCTATGAACCGCGAAGTTAGTTGAGTAAATATCCACATGTAAATTTCACAATTTTCTTCAAATTGGATTATTAGGAAATGGTGATTTCGATTTATCATATTATTTTACTGTACCGTCTTGATATTATTTTAACGAGTTGAAAACGCTGACACGTTTCTACGCGGAAGTATTGTAGTTCTTTAGTTACAGGTCATAGTTCATCGATTAATCGCAAGCTCGAATTTCTTTCTTAACGTCGTTACATCGTCTCGTATCGTGTAGCAATATTTATGCCAGCAAGAACTCGCAAACGTGATACAAGAATCCGATACCGGCTAATATTTCTTTCATAAATCGTGTAAATGTCAGGGAGATTTTAAACAACGCGAAAACATGGCAGACGATCGGGTAAACCGAAATATGGGGTGGATATGATATTCGGGATAAATAAGAGAAGGCAATAAGATACTCAAATGAAGACAGAAATAAATAATTTTCAACAGCAGAAAGGTTCGAAATTATCGATTTGACATATTGTTAGATTTATACCTCTCTTGTTGCAGATAATACGAACAAATATATATGAACGAATAAATCTGAAGAAGAAGCTGGAAAAATGCTGAAATCGTTCTTACTATCATATAATACTTACTATAATAATATAATATATATTTTTTAATTATTATATATGCTATGTAATTATTATTTAGCACACATATCAAATCATTCCGCATATGTTTAGCATACATTTCATGTCCGCAAATTGATTAATTTTTTATCACATAGGTACAATCTAAATAATATTGAACTTGTTCGAAATGATTGGAAATGGATGAAATGTCTGTACTAACGTTTCGTTTATAGATACGTAGAATTTTATTTTGTCAAATTCAATATATCAGATAGAAGTGCTAACAGTGAAATATGATCGTATTAACAAAGGTTTAATGTAACGGACAAAAATTAGTTTTAAAATGTTTAAAGAAACATAATACCCGATCAATAGAATCAAACAATGAATGTGCGATAGTAAAAATAATTTAAGATATTTCGTGAAAGGTCAATTTTATTTCGTATTTTCTTGACGTATCACGCTTAATTTGTATAAATATGTAAAATGTCAGAAGTGATAAAATTTAGATGGAAAAATGTATAAATTAAATAACACATTATTCAGCTTCAACCAACTTGCGCAGCCGTTTACGAAGCTGTTTTCATCGACGATCATCGACAATTCGCTACGGGCAATTAATATCTCGCGATTCTCGCTAATCCGCGGAAATTAGCTGTCTATACACGGCCAGTAATACAAAGCGCGGACATTCAAACAAATCCGCTACGCAGGACAAGAAAGAGGATGATGTTCAGCGACCGAAACCGCAAATAGTGAGAAGCATAAACGGTAGTAAAATATGTAATGAAACATGTCACACAGCTTTTGGTTCCGACCTGCTTTTTTTCCACTACTCTAAAAGCAAGTTTTTTCATATTTAAACTTTTGTCATCGAGATTTAAAAATTTCACAATTTATATATGAAATTCAAAGATTTTATTTAAAATTTTCGATATATAAATTTTATGCGTATATTTTAGTTTATTTCATTTCTGGGTGAACTTCAAAGCTATACTCTCTGACGATATATGTAACATTAAGCGCAGTCACATTAATATCAGAAAAAAATTGAATAATGTAATCATGTACAACAATGTTAACAGATTAACAAAACGAATAGAACAAAGCGCCGAGTTCCCATTAAAAGAGTATTCTATTGTAGAAAATTAATTAGGATATGTTATCATAGTTCTTTAGTAATAGATTTAATCTACTATTTAAATCATTTTCACTCTACGTTTTTAATGTAAACTATAACTAAATTAAAATCACGTTTTCTCTCGAATCATATTATTTTCCACAAAATGAATCTTACGTTCATAAACGTGTAATAAATATACGTAATCGTGTTAATGATGATTAAGGCATATTAATATCCATCAAAATCTCTCGCAAATGCTGACTTGCTCTAGATTTTAAACTCGTTTCATAGCTGCTGTCACATTTAATCACTTTATGCTTCGGAATACATCGAACTCTGATAGCAAAATTCCTATATTTTATAACATTATTACATTAATTCAGGATAATTGATAAAAAGTCGAGAACGGAGAAACCTTTCATATTTCCTTTCACAATTTCTTTGAAACGAGAATTCAAGAATTGCATAATTATTGAAAATCCTTGAATGATAAATAGCATTCAAGGACGTGATAGCGATAATTCATTAAAACGATGGACGTTTATAAAGTAATCGATCAGTCGATTGATCGATATCACGGTCTTACTGGGGTCTTTTTTCACCTCATATCGTAAATATTTCCCGATGATTGCCATTGTTCGAGTTTGTTAGACTTCGACCGGAGGAGTTCCGGGTGAAAGATGCGAGGAAGGTGGAGCACAGGGAAGAATACAGAACGATAAGTTTTTTGATGAAACTTCTGTTGAGATGCCTCAGGGAGAACAAGACTAAAGAATATCTTTGTCGATCTTCCACGAAGAGAACGGGAAAGTTCCGCCGATACTGTCGTTATATTTTCTTCTATCTCTACAGTTTCCGCGATTCTTCCTTTCCGTCTCATTACTGAACAGCGTGATATTGTTTCGTTAAGACGGCGATGCGGAATATAAATCGTGGTCTGCATTTTCGTGCCCGCTAGTGTTAAACGCCTCTCGCCAATCCCTTATCTCGCTCATCTCTTTTTGCATTTTGCGCGAGAACGGTCCTCCTCGTTGTACAGTTATTGAAAATTTCAAAGAGATTTCTTCCAACAGTCCATCGGACTAGTATCGAATAAGCGGGATATACCGCGTTTGTACGAATGCGCGAGAGAACGCGATACGCGAAATAGCCACAATCAAGCGGTAATGCCGGTGCAGTTGCACAACGTAAACTCGAGGTTGAGCAGGATATTACGTCTTTTTTTCTCGAGAAAGTATATTTCCGCGAAAACTTGCTGTATGTATATACACGTAGAAAATGCAAAGGTAGCAACGAAGGTTCTCGCAATTTGCATAATTTATTGAGTACCAGGGGTGGAATCACTCTTATATCATCCGCGAAAAATGAGGAAGCTGAGGAACGACAGGATGAAAAATCGTTGGTACACAGAATTACCTTTTCCCACACTTCGGGGGTCCGCAGAATCTCATATACCCGTGGCTTTTTCTTGAAACTCATCCTACGTGGCAAATAGCACGGTACTTAAGAACATTAGCGATGCATGAGCTTAGCTTGGAGAAGATATTTAAATAAAGCTCATGTAACAGCAAACATGGACGACATAAACTGACAGGGTTAATCAATAATATATTTTAATTTTCGGAGGGGAGACTTATTTAAAGATCAGAATTTCGCTTCGTCAATCTAAAAACGTCCTAACGTCCTAAAAGTCACGAAATGCAACGTTGCAGATGCATTTGAAAAACGAAGCTTTCACTCAACTTCAATCGCCCGATCGAAGAATCGTCACTTCGTCACGTAGAAGGTATCCCGAAAGGATCACGCTGTTCTATTCACGCTCAAGTTTTTCGCTGTCCGTTTGTCTCTCGGAGCGAGCCAGTGAATTCGCCGCGTATATCATACGACCTAATTTGCCGTCGCGCGGCAGGCGGACCGACCTCAATCGAAAATCGATCAAATTCAGTTCCGCTATCCCAACTTTTTCCAGCATCGCGAAAACACGTCTTACTTCAACCGCGAGCGCAAGCGATCGCGCGACGTACGCACGTAAAAAAAAAAAAAAAATAAAAAAATACGGAGAGAAACTTATCTGCCGTTTACAGCTCTATTAAATTGCATGCGCGATTCGTCTGAGTAAAAAGATACGCTTATCCCGGAGAGAAAACAGATTCACGGCGGGATATCTATTAGCGAGATTTCTGTTTCGCAAACGACGGCGGAAACTCGACGGCGGAAAAAAATTAACAACGTTGGCAGTGTCAAACGCGCGGTAACTCGCTGATGCAAAATTCTTTTTTTTAGTGCGTAGGGCGAATTCGGGTTGAAAGCTGTGTACACCGCTTGAACTGCGCTAGGGCAAGGAACGAGCGGGGAGGGGGGGAAAAAGGCAAAAAGGGCAAAGCTAGTAGCCAAGAGGCAGAAACAGAGACGGCACTTTCGTAATACTTAACTTACCCTAGCAAGCCTTTCGAGATTCGCTTGGAGAATGTTTCATAGCGAGGGTGGATTTACAGAAAGTAACGGCGCAGTTTCGTACTACGGTCTACGGCGAAAATCTACGACGCAATTTAAACGCTAAAGTACACCGCGAAAAATATTAAACAAAAGTCAATAGTGGAACAAATTGCGAACAATGCTTTCAAGAATCTGTGTCAAAATTCCAAGTATGCGACCTCGTTTGGTAAGTTTTTTTATTAAAAATACAACAGAAAGAATACAAGCGAAAAAAATGAATAAAACCAAATAAAAATCGTAGATCTTGTTTAATGCATTTCAATGTTTCGTATAGGGAAAGGTTTAGTTTTTTCTTTAAATTTAATAAACATTAATAGCGTTCGTTAAATGTTTCTATTACTTTACATCCTGAAATATTATTTTATTTTTGTCTTTATAAAGATAGACGCATTCGGAATAAATTTTTTTTTAATCGATTCCATCCGGCTTTCCTCGATTCTATTCGAATCACATAAATCTATAGATTCATAGCTTTATAAACTCATAAATTCACGAAGATATAGATCAACAGCTTTACAGATGCATCGTATCTATAGATAGAAGGATGAAGTGAAAAATACTTTGTATGACATCGTGCGTTCTACATAAACTAATATTTTATCTCAATTTATTGATTAATATATATTTTTTCTATCGTTACTTTTGCCTCGTGCATTCACACGATATTAAGTCATAAATTAAGGATTGAAAATTGAGAGTATATATTACGAGATGAGACGTGAGAGCCACAGATTGAGAGCCAATCGTTAAGGATTGAGAATTGAAGGTTAAGGATTACGGGTTGAGAACTGAGGGCTGAAGCTGATAATTGATACTTGAGGATTGAATGTTGAGAGCTTGAAGCTGAAGATTATGGCTTGAGAAAGGATGGAGATTTGAAGACTTAGGATTGAGAGGTTGGAAGTTAGAGTTTGGAGATTGGCAGTTGACAATTAACAGCTGAGCAGAAAGTTGAAGTATTGAACTAAAAAGAGAAAAGGAAAAATCGCGGGATCTACTTTGTGACCCTGGTGGAAATCTCCCTATGGGTAGTTAGTAAAACTCCCCATTTTAGATAGGTATATACCCATCTAAATGAGTATCTCTTCATACTGCATAGG
>VBVQ01002477.1:3440-24685 GCA_011636635.1 Tetramorium simillimum | reverse complement strand
CTCTCTCCCCCGCGCCTCCCGTCTCCCGTCCGCCCGTTTCTAGCCCCTCTTTCGTCTCTCTTCTCTGCCTCTCCTCTCCCTCTGCTCCCTCATCCTCCTTCTTCCTCTCTTGCCGCCACTGCTAATTACTATTTTTAAAACATTAAAAGTAAAGTTTGTTAAATGAGTGGGAGTTAATTATGAAGCTACCGGGAGAGGCCGGAGGTAATTGGAGCGAACGACAAACAAAGGCTCGTACCTACGGCCACGGACTACAGCTACACTCAGCCGCGGTAGGCAGGCGGGTGGGCCACCTACTACCTACTTTATTTTCGCGGAGAATTTCTGATCCATTCGCCATCGTTAATCCCGGCCACTCGTCCTCGTCCGCGCGCGCGGAGCTCTTTCATTCGTCCTGCCAATTACGAGAGCTCGAGGCGAATGTCGAACCGGTTAAATTGCGAGGCTCCTCCGCAGCCCAAGGCGAGGGCTGCACGCGAGAGCGTGTCCTCGTGTGCAGACTGCGCGACTGCGACGCAACCCCGCGCACCGTGCCCGTGCCCGTGCCCGTGCCCGTGCTCGTTCCCGTTTCTATTCCCGTGCCCGACCGCATCTCACCGCGCCGAGGAGAGAGGGACTAAATTCTCTCCCGTATTCCCGCGTGACGCGCGCGACCTACCCGTGCCTGCATGTATACAGCCAGCCTTTTCTACAGCTTTCTGGTTATTAACACGCGATTCATTAATCCAACTTGCGGTCGACGCTCGTAGTCAAACGACACTGAATCGCAATGGCAAAACTGCGACAGCTGTCTCGATACTCGAGTTGACATTGACCAAATTTCATTCGCGACTCGCGAGAACGCACAAACTCGCGCGATCGCACGCGGATCGATGATTTATCGAGAATCCATCCTAAGTAGATTACGTGTGCGCGGGATAGACTTAAAAATCCGATTCCTGACTGTTTCTACAGTCAACTGAAACAATGAACAATTAACATTTAACCGTGTAATTTTTCCGAACATTTTCCTCTCGTTACGCGGGTGTACGGTTTCCACCGCTACCGTAAAAAAAAAAAAAAAGAAAAGAAAAAACGAAAAAGAAAGAAAGAAATGGCGCCGACCGTCGCATTAGCGAATATTAGGCGGGTCTCGCGGTAACTTACGGGCCAATAAGTTTTTTTAAGGTATCGCGTTTCATGCCATTTGCGTGGGCGAGGGAAAGAGGTATCTCCAACGAAATCAAATAACGTGCGGGCGCGGGCGCGCGCGCGCGCACGCGAGGTTTGAGTTTTACGGTTATTAATTAACCGATACCAGATTTCTGCATTAGCGCTCCGTCCCCGCTAATGCATGGAATACAAGTACCGAGATAATATGTGTCCTTTCCGCGGCGGATAGATACGCCCGATACGAAGATACATCCGCGTATCAACAAAGAGCCGGATGCATCGGCGTATTACTCTCTTCGGCGCATATTATCTTTCATTACACACTCTGAAATACGCTCATCTCGCGTAACTCCTTGTTTTAAGACCGATCGCTCTAAAAACAGGAATATAGGATGTCCTCGGAGGCTGGATTTTATTCTTTCCGAGCCGACATTATTCGCATACGATTCGTCTACCGGCGAGAGCGCGGCCATGTTAACGATATCGAGATAATAGTGACGAGCGGACGAGAGGGCTGGAAGCGCGCGGGCGGAGGGGGACGCGTCGCCATAAATCCCGAACGCGCTCTCCGTTAGTAAGACGTTTCTCACGCTGTTGATCTGCGCGAGATCAAAAGAAAGAGACAGCTACGTGTCGCGGAGAAGTGGCGATGTAAATAGAAACCTCTTTAGGGGCATAGCTCGGCGCACGCCGTCTGTGAAAGACACATGGCATCGGACGAGGGGCGTCGCCGGAGCGTGCGTTCGGTGTCTCCGTAACCGGCTCTGACGGATAGCGCCGGAAATAGCGAAAGGGATAGGCACGATGCCGGGCCATCGCCGGATGGAGCGAGCGTGGAGCAACAGTCGAGCTCGCACCGTCTGGGAATCTCTGCGGCCTGCCGTTCGATGCCGTTTTGTTTCTTCCCCCATTCAAAGGTCATAATGCGGTCATTAATGTCGCGTGCTATGCCCCCTATATTTTCTGTCGCGTGATACAGAGATACCACGGATTTGTCAAGCAACAGTCTCACAAAAAAGTCCACATACGTTCCTAAAACTGGAGCAAACTAGAGTCATCATATGGATCCGACGAGATGGAGGAGGAATACTAGAGATTATCGCCGCAAAAAAAAAAAAAAGAAAATGGTTAGAAAGTTAGATAGCGGCTATAAAGTGTGGAAGATCGAGGAGGACGGCGAGGGATAAAGTCGCATTTGGGACTATTTACTAAGTACAACTACACGGAACAGGCGCGCCGACCTATACGTCAGTGTTCTTCTTTATCGAACGCCTCTCGGTTGCGCCGTATTTGGAACTATCGAACTTTAAAATAGACGCGCCGCAAACGCTTTCGCG
The DNA here is from genome assembly GCA_011636635.1 of Tetramorium simillimum. NCBI lineage: Eukaryota > Metazoa > Arthropoda > Insecta > Hymenoptera > Formicidae > Tetramorium > Tetramorium simillimum. Next base: position 22,196 of record VBVQ01002477.1, on the reverse strand, counting down.
GTAACTTATATTCGCGCCGGGCGCGAGGGAAAACGAACTAATATAGATTCTGTAAAACAAAGTAGTTAATGACATAGAATGTGTCCGCCGTGAGAAATAATGAGGAGAGATCAATCCGTGTACGTGATATTTGTTCCTCATAATTTATCATTCTCTTAATTCTCCGCTAAATCAGAGTGCTGCGCTAGGATCGGGAAATGCCATCGAAATATCTCTATCATGGAAGAACGCTTTTCAGGGAGGCGGAATTGTAATATGCCTGCTGAATACAATTGATCTATCATCGGGGAAAAAAACCCAGAGAGGATTTTGCGGAATAGCAATTTCCAAACCTGCCAAGACACGCAACACAACTAAACGTTACCAATCTGGCGAAATCATTTATCACTAGCATGTCCGAGGCATTATACGGTATGTGCAAAACCATCGGGCGAGGAGGAAGGGCAAGAGGCGAGCGAACGGACATTGGGTTGTGTGATGGACACTCAATTACTTTATGTGCCGGCAGCTAAAAATAACTGCATATATCGCGCCGGCATTGCGCAATGTACCCACTTCTCTCGAAAAGAGTAACAGTAAACATGTCTAAACCAGCCGAAGCGTATTCGCTATTTAACAATTCCCACGACGTCACAATATGCATACAGCGATACTTACTCCATTAATATCAATAAGCTTCTCCTCGAAACTGTTCTACAACGGGGAATAAATATCGCGTTCATAAAGATCGCAATCACGGATCTTTTTTTTTTTTAATCTCCTAGTCTATCGGCCGTTTAATCCACAAAATTAACCATTTAATCAGCAGCGCTGCGCCGATATGACAAGACGACAGCGGATGAAAAAGCGAAGCGAAGATGAAAATATTGAACCAATGTGCGGTTTTGCTAATAACGAGGAAATAAATATTGCATGTTTCCGCGAGTGTGACGTCAAAATCGCGCAACGTGTGATTTCCATGGAAACAGAATCGTCGCGATGCAACGCGGCGCGGTGGTTGTTTTACGAGTCTGTTTTTCGTCTATGCTAATATACGACTATGACGATCGTAATCGTTTCCATCCCTACTGCCGGGCCCCCAACCCGATATTATCCAATGGGCTTGTAGATACTTTAGAGTTTTCGCGAGCGCTTCAAAGTAACTTTCCGAGGATTTAACGAGTTCGCCGCGAGCACCGACGCCGCTCTTATATTGTCTTCCGACTGTAAAAAAAAAAAAAAATAGCGCCGTTGCTCTCGCATCATTTACTTGTAATAATTCCCTAAAAGTTTCTAAATCATTCCTTAAGATCTTCACTTAACGATCCCCTTTCGACTTATGAATAATATATTTGATTATTGAGTGAGATTTCTTTGTCTCTTGTATTTACGGAGAGAACTCGCGACCGACATTCCTCCGAACATTGAATTTTCGCTACATCTTCCAACATAAGGCAAGGGGGGAAAGAAAATCTCGACGCGGCGTCTTTTTAATTACACAAATTTACACGGAGGCCACTCCCCGAACGGCGGAGCCGTCAGAATTCTCCGAACAAGGAAAGCCGGGCACGGTGGAAAAGCACTGGCACGCGAACCTGGCCCTTCTGCTCCCCCCCCCCCTCATCCCCCCGTCTGTCGACCGCCGCAATTTGCCTGTTTTCCTCGCACCGTTGCAACCCTCGTACGAAGTGCTATCCCTGCTCGCTGACTCTTATTTCACGGATGCAATATAACCGCGAACATAATCTCGAGATAGCGAGAATAATTCCAGCAATGGGGTTAATCAAAGCGTGTGTATGCCGCGTATACATACACTTGTACAGAGTATCTCGCAACTACGGCAATCAACTAGAGTTTCTGTTACGGAGGGCAAAAATTACCGCGATTGATTTGTAAATTTGTTACATGTACGGCGTATGTAAATTTTGCGACATGTTTGCACGCGTGCCCAACGAGGTAACGTCTAATGAATTAGAGTTAATGAGCCCCTATAAAGAACGCACGCATCGCGAGATAAAAGAACGATGCATCATTTTCAAATCATAATTACTCAGTCGGGGGAGAAAGACGCGAGGTGGAATGAGGTACTGCGTAGTACAACGTATACGACAAGGGGGTGTTCCCCTCGCCGCCCCCTCCTCGGGGCATTGTATCCCAGGGGCCGTTATTCAGAGGAACCGGCTCGATTTGAGAGCCGCGGCGATGCAGCTGGCATTTAGCAGGCATTCAATTAAATATTGATCCAGCTCCGTTTAGCGCCGGTAAACAATTATGCACGCTAATTAATGCCCCGGCGTTGTCGGCGCAATCGAACCGAATCGTCCTCGAATACACCGCATTCGGCTCGTCGTGGATCATCGATCTCGCGGGATATACGGTTCTTCTCTGCGGGCGAGCCGCTCGATCCTAATTAACATAGGAATATCGATCGCGAGGAACCGAGAAACGATAGGCGAATGAACGACTTTGATGTGAAATATGAATAACATGAAACAAGAATGACTCGAGAGAGGTAATAATAATTTTAAGAGGCATTACGGATGACGTGCTTTGAGAATAAATCAATAATTAAACGAAATGTCTTTTGCATTAAGAAACACCGGGACACGTCTTGGTCCCGTCTCGTGTCTAATTCGTCACGGAACGTTGAATTAAACAAAATTGCCAATCCGAGGGAGAAAAATGGTCCTTCTCCTAAATCGCTCGTCAGTAGTACGCGTCCCCGTAAATTTGACAAACGCATCCGACATGCCGCAACTAACTGGAAACGGCGGCTTGTCGCGCGCACGTGTAGGAACGCGCGAGCGCACGTAACAACCGGCTCCCTTCGACAATTTTGTCTGCAAGGATACTAATTTCGTAACGTCTTCGTCTAATCATCCTAAAGGTCTCGCGGTGTGCGTGTCCCGTCGGCGGCACAACGAGCGCGACGAGAGGAGGTGCGGAGAAAGAGAGAGAGGAGAGAAGATGCGCAACTAGCGAGAGAGCCCCGGTATAATTAAAACAGCGCCGAGGAGAGTCTACGAGAAGAGACAGACACCGTGCTGATTTCATTAAACGTCTTACCTCGGCGCAACCTGCTTTCTGTTTAGTTCGGGACCTTTCGAGGCTTTCATTTCGTTTGCCTGCGTCGAAGGGAAAAACCAAGAAAAGTACGAGACGCGTACCACGCGACGATTCTCGAGGCTCTAACGTCCGTTTCCGTACAAATTAGAATTTGTTGCGTCATTTTTGTAGAGAATTTCGAGGTAGCAGGGCAACGTCGAGTTTGTTCACCGCGGAAAGAATATCCGATGCGCGACGCAAATGTTGCCGTTGCACACACAAAACATCATTTTCGGGAAGGAAAATGTATCGCGTATCAGTTTCACGAAATAATACCCACTATTTCCTAACTTTCGATTATTGAGGTCTGCTGTAACGACTACTCGATTACATTGCATGCGTGTAAAATCATTAACCGGTAGATACGCGCCATTTACGATCACAGCGCATCCAATTATAGGTTGTCAATCGCAGGGCGCCATGGCTCCAATCTACAGCCCTTCGCATGTACGCGAGATGACACGGTCTGTTTACAGATTCTAATAATCCGCCGAGCGATTCCAGCGATAAATTACGCCGCCTCGTAAAATCCCGGCGAGGATCTCGACGCGCCTCCACCAAAGTTCCTTGATTGTTTACACGTTACCGGCGCGTCTTTAGCGAGCAGTTTTACGTGCGGGAAGCGCGCCTTGAAACGGATCGTTTAAATCAGCCACGAGGACTGTCGCGCGAGTAAAGGCGCGCGAAGATGCGGGCAAAGAGACGCATGTCCGTGTCCAGTGGCTCGCGAAATTCCGTGGCACACGGCGGCGCTGCGACATGAACAAGTTGCTCCTTAATGAATTTCTCAGCGGGCGCCCTTCGAAAATTCCCACGAGGGCCCTCTGAACCCCGCGGATCTCATCGACGTTCTGATTTACGTGCCGTGATCTCCGTGATCTTCCTACGAATGCCAAACGACGGGAGGAATAACAACCCTTTCCCATCTTCAGCCTCCTTCTTCCTCCTCCTCCGTCCTAGGTCCTCCCTTTATTCGCGCCCGGGGCATAAATAACCCAAGCAAATTTATAATGACAATTACCATAAAAATTGTCACACAATAAAATATTCGGAGAAATTTACGATCGTGGAGCCCCGGAGCGGGATTTTCTGAGAGCCCCGGAGAGGGAGGCCACGCAATTCCCTTCGCCCTCTGCGCCATCCCCCGTCCCGGCCCCGGCTCCGCACGTGAGCGCAGAACTTTACAGCCAATTATTTTATACGCCGCTTTATTGTGGCCATATCTTGTCTCCCGAAAGTTCCACGATTGGGATCCACGAATCGAACGCGGCGAACAACTCGATTATTTCGCGCTATGAAATATTTCATACAAACTATTCACAGATGAATTTTATTAAACGATATCGCCTGTATAAAATTATTATAATATGTAATAAATTAATTTTATTAATTACATTAATGTTTATATCTACAAAAATAATTTAAACCGATTAACGTTATAATGTTCAAGCGCGCCCTTGATTTAATTCGCAACTGATTGTAATTATACGTAAAGCACGGTCCTTTGTACATTAGATACGCCATAAAATTGGATATTTCTACAATTCCATACATCACATATTTACACGGAATACTTTATTGTAACGCCGGCCATTAATTACTTAGCCAAAGAAGTCCTGTGCCGCGCGGGAGCCTTCGTTAACGTTAAATACGTCCCTGGCACGTTAGTGTAAATCAAGCAGTGGTAGTCCTCTCGCTCTCCCTCGTAGATCCGGGGTAAACGCGAGGGCGGGGTAAAGAGTGCAAAGGGGCCAGGAAGGGGCAGCTAAATGATCTCATTAGCACATTCCTGGCTGGCCGCCTCTTCCATGTGTCAACCGAACTCAGCTTACCCTACGAAACTGTTCGGGACGACTTAACTGTCGCGTAAATAATCTTCTGCTTGGGTGCCGACCCTAACGAACGCTGGATGTTTAACGAAGACGCCTCAATACGAGCAATATCGATTCTTTTTCACCGCCGCCGATGTCCGTCACGCTACTCGTTGGAAGTTTCGTATTGATCAAATTAGCCGCTTCTTTCGCTTGACGTCCGTGTAATAGGTAATATCGATATTCGACCTAGATGCCATTAACTTATTATACTTTTGGAATCTTTTAACAACTGCGGTCGCGTGCACTTGGAACAAGTCAACCCGTTCGGGATAAAATTCTAGAAATAGAATTGTTAGAGAAAGCGCTGGCGGAACAATGCGTAGACACCTGTTTGGACACGTGGGAATATATATAAACGAACGACGTCCATTCGCACCGATGCGGAAGACTTTAAGGGTGGGCAATGTGCAGGCAACCAAAATAAGTAGCCATCCGTCCTGCGCAACGGTCTCTGATTTTCTGATCCTGCAGCTTCGTTTACTTTTTATTATTCGCTCTTGTATGTATACATTACATTAAAAAGATAAAAAAAATCCTAATTCGTAAATTAAGACGTCTCTCGGGAATACTCGATATTCGAGAACGCAGGCGAAACGCCATTATCGAATTGGTGTCTGAAATCGTTGTCATCTTTCCGTCCCTCGTTTTCTTCAGACATTCACGAACTGCCTTCCTCCTCCTTTCTTTCTTTCTCTCTCTCTCTCTCTCTCTCTCTCTCTCTCTCTCTCTCTCTGTCTAAATAAGTCCGCACACGTACGCGAGAAACATTCAGCGTTCTATAGCGCGGCGCTAGGCGGATTTAATCCTAGCAAATTAATTCCATTTTCTCGGAGCATCGCGCATTCTCTGTGTTTCGTCCTTCATCAGCTCGGCTATGTGCAGCCAGCCCTTTCCCTTGGTATGCCTGCCCCCCTCCCCCTACAGCCTTCTCCACCGCCGAGTCCTAGGACTCAGTGCCTTGCCGAACCATCCCCGCAGCCTCCCCTCGTCGAAAAGCTATACTCGAGCCGGTCTACAAGGAATTGTTAATTGCTCGTGCAGCGCCAATTTGCATAAATCAATTTTAAATCAACTCTCCGGCCTGCGAAGAGTGCGCGCGGGGCGTCTCGCAGGCTGGAAACGCACAGGATATGCACAGGTGCCCGACGAGACGCGACGAGACGCGACGAGATGCGACGAGATACGACGAAACGAGACGCGACGCGACGCGAACGCGACGCAACGCAACGCAACGCGAGGCAACGCAACGCGACGCAACGCGAGGCAACGCAACGCGACGCAACGCGAGGCAACGCGATGCGACGCCACGTACCGTTCTCGTATCTTACGCGCACGTCGACTTATACACAGGGTGTCTTGAACGCGCGCCATCCCGAGGCGTCGATATGCGTGCGCGATCGTGCCGACTCACGACGACCTGCGTGTTCGAGTTTGCACGCGGGTCGAACAGAGTAACCCCCCGATGGTGTATCGAACCGGCGCGACCGCGCGGGGGCGAAAAAGTTCCGCGGAGTGACAACGGCGTATCGCGTGACCGAGGGACGAGGAGCGCTCGTCGGCGAAAGAAGGGACGTGGAATTTCAATGGCGCATAAAAATGAGATGTTTAGATGAAAACGAGAAGATAAGCGGACACGGGAGAACGGACGGCGGCCATTTAAATTGTAATTTTCAGTGCGAGTTCTATACGAGAGATCGCGTGTCCGTAATGTATGCGCATCTCAAGACGTTCCACGTTTGCACAGTGGTGTACGTATACCGTGCACCTCGTGTGCCAGAGTGTCGCCGGACAACGCGCCACGAAAAACTTAGCCGTCTTACGTAACCTTGATCGAATTTGCCGCGCCATTCCGTCCGATTAAAAGAGAGCGCGCGATATTATTTCTAATCACTGCGCTTATCCGCAATGTTAAAAAATAATCCATGTACGTGTTTATAAAAAAAAAGAAATACAAAATAAGAGTCTCGAATCGCATTGTAAGATCGGAAAGCGAGACGTATCGAACGATGTGATGTTCTTATAACAGCCTATACTTGATTTCGTGCTACAGCGCGATACGTTTGTCGCGCGAAATTGAGTTCTCGATCGGATTATTGAGAGTTTTAGTAGGTCTGAAACATGCAAAGCAGAAGACGGTGAAGTACCGAGCCCAGTAGACCATTACTCGAAAGAGCGGCTTGTTTAAAGAAACATACGTCGCAGAACGATGCCCCTGGGTATAACGCGAGGGCTGATCGCTCGTGTCACCCGCGATTATGGCGTCCCAAGACTGACTGCAGTACGTCACGCAGAATGCATGAATGTAAAAAAATTATTCGAGGGTCGAATACACCTCGCTTGTGTACAGAAGAAAGAACATTACGTTCTATTAATTAAAAAATTCTCGGATAAAGATCACACGTATGTTTAGAACAACGTGCAAAGGTGATACGCTTGTGGGTAAAGTAGATTATCTTATAGGTTTAGAAATATGTATGAAATGAACATACATAACAATATGGTACGGAAATTTTTCGGAAATAACGAGGAAGTGACACGGTAATAACTTAGAAATACAACGGAGCGATATGTAAATGATACAGTAGCAAGAATGACATGAGCATTCTTTTAAAATAGCTTAAAGTCGATAAGAATGTTAAAACTGTAAGCTCGATATCGTCACTCATATTGACAAAATATCTTCCAACGTGCCAGCTACGTGTGTTTTATTATACATTAGAAAAATATATCCACTCCTTCTCTATCGGAATATTTGAAATTTATGAGAATAATAATTGATTGCAGGTTGCCGAGTATGTGCGGAGGTTCCTTTGCCTAACTTAGGTGAGTGAATTGTATTATTACATTATGCATGCAATTAATTTATTCGAAATCCGATAGCGTTAATTGATTTATCGTTAAAACGACGTTTCTGCGATTAATAAATTCTTCATCTTCTACACTTTAAGTAAATGAATGAGTGTGACAAAATGCATTACAAGATTTCGCAATTTCGAAATTCGTAGATTAATATTTTCCTGTTGTAAGGATTAAATTATTCAGCGAAGAAATCACTTCACGGCGCGCATTCCCGCGCTATAGTAGGGTTGCTTCGTATAATATACGGCCGAGGCAGGTATTTGTATCTGTAACAGTAATTACTAGAGCGCGCAGATACATTCTCAGCAGAATTAATCGCGTGAGTATTGATCAATTCTCAGGAAACGTAAAGTCGCTTTTACACGCGGGTCTCTGATATAACGGCGTCGAATGCGTTTAATTTTCTCATGGCAATTTGTAGCAATCTTTTCATCATTGGAGGAAAAAAAAGACTCTAAACAATATAATGTGGGAATAAATTAAACAATACTTACCCAAAGTATTGCACTTCATATGTAATCACGCGCGTTTCACAGAATTTTTCCTTCACTCAAATGAGAAACCACCGCATCGATGAAGAACATCAGACATTACGACGTCATTGTTCCGCATAATTAATTTTGTACAATTCTCGATTGTTCCTGCACGACGACGGCGATGGCGACGACGACGACGACGACGACGACGACGACGACGACGACGACGACGACGACGACGACGACGACGACGACGACGACGATGAGGATGAGGACGACGTTTCATCGCGACACGCTGCGCCGCGGCACGCAGGGCGGCAAACTTGCACGATTGTTTTGAAACGAAAGTAAATTTAATTTACCGGCTAATTATCGCCCGTGCAAAGTTCTGAATTAAACTTGTAATTGGCTTTCGCTTGATTCGAAGAAATTGTACTAAGCCACCCTTCCACCCTCTTCTTCGCTCCCTCTCTCTTTCTCTTTCTAGGCACCCATCTCTATCCTCCACTACGAGACATTCTATGTAATCTCCTGTACAGACGTGTATGTGTATCGATACGCACGCAAAGAGAGAACCCAGCCCAACCTAGCCATCGCGAGTCTTATCGTGCGCCGAACTAAATGCTGTACATGTTAAGCCTAGTATGAGCCTATCTTCAGCGATTACTCTTGACAAACAGATATTGTAAAACATATATTTTTTCAATGTATACGTTCGTTAACCTCCGCACGTGAGCGACTGTTGGATGATATGAGAATAATACACTTTGTTTCCTCACAACTGAGAATGGAAAAAAAAAACATGCTACAACGCTTGCGAATTGAAAGCAGTATCTTTAGTGAATGGCATTTGAAACTGACCAGACCTGAAAATATAGACATTGTCGGTACCTAATTGTACCTGAAACGTACTCCAACTATTCGCAATTAAACTTCACAGATTGTTTTTGGACAATACGCAGACGATGTACGTAGCACTGTATTAGTCTTTGGTTGAGTCGTCAAAGTCAGTTTGCTACTTTATCGCGGTTAAGGGGAATTTATTCTCTTCTACATGAGCAAAAAATTATAACTCAAACCTCGTGTAATTAGATTTCAATCACTGAACAGACCATTGACTTAATATTAATGTACGTTTGTACTATTTCAAATTGCGCCTTTAAAACACGACTCTTCGATAAAGCTTCGTTCATCTTCTCTCGACTAGTACCGTATTAACGCTTCTGTTATTGCGTTCATAAATTTTGCAAGCGGATAAAATAAATTTTAATTTCGTCTGGACAAAAGCTCTCCTCGCGAGCCTTCCTAATTTTTCTGGAGAACCGTTAAAGATACTGGGTTTCCTTTTGAGGAACAAAAGAACGCGCTAGTAAACGGCACAAGAGCTTAATTACTCGGCTATTCGAAAAAACGGTCCACGAAGAAAGGTATTTTAAAATTCTTGAAAAGAGTACCAACACGCGGAAAATCACGTTTAGTCTGGGAAGCGCTCCCAGTTCCCGAACGAATCGCATAATTTTAAAAAAAATAATATAACAAGTGGCGTGTATACGTGGACTGTACGTGTGCTCAGAGATTATTTCTTTATTTGAATCGACCCTCAAAAAGGTTGCCCACCTCTGCCTTAAATAGCTACAAAGATTTTCATCGCCCGCGCGCCATCGTACACGCACACGCAATTGTAGAATTTCACGGTATACTATGTGGGAAAATGGCTCTTTGTTTAGAATATACGCAGTACGCGTGTACACGTGTGTAGGGCAGATACGCTGAAACAGATAAGGGGAGATACGACTCGGCTTAAGGAAGCGGTTAATTACCAGAAGATAGTAAATTGCCAGTAGCACGGACTTGTGCTTCGCTTATAACCGAAGGAACCTTTATCCCGATCACAGATACCTTACAAGTAATAATCTTCCGTTCGTTTACAAGTTGATTAGCAATAAACGTTCAAAGAAATTGATTGCTTGGAGAAAAAATCATAAGCACTACTTTGCTTTAATCTGACCGTCTTTAGTCGAAGATATAATTTTGCTCGATTTGATCGCGAGTGTGATCTGGTTTACCAGAACTGGCTTTGACGTCGCTCAGTAGTCTCTTAATCTAGCTTAACCACATCGATATTGCCGATCCGCACAGTTTACATTCATTTTACGTTCTCTAAAATTAAATGAAATGTTCAGCTTTTTATATAATTTTATATAATTAAAAAGATAACTAAGGGGATGGATGGGGTGGCAAAGTTAAGCCGTGAAGTCGAAGATAGCACACAAGTGACGTCACAGGACACGTCGCTCAAAGTCCGAGAATGGCCGGAAGTTGTGAAATGGGATTACCTGTTCATACGTATGCGGCCGTTCCAAGGTGATAATTGAATAGATAGCCGCCCTCTGCTTCTTCCACCTGGCAACCTCTTCTTCGATTTTCCTTCGTTAACGAACATACCGGTCTGCGATATACCATGCGACAGCAAAAAATTTGTCCCAGAATTCTCGTAATGGTCAGAAGAGACTTAATGTGATAAACCGCCCATCGGAAATGGTTTGCTCAGCCGATTTCTAAGGTCGCGAAGTAGGCAGAGTTCCTCCTTTTTGCGACACCAATTATGTCGGGGCGCAACCTCTAACGGAGGTATTTAAATATAAAATCTAATTTTTCAAAGCGTAACCTTTTTAAATGCACTCCTGGCCGGCGTCGGATCGAATTAGTTTTGAATGAATTATTTCGGGCTAAAGGAGACTAAACACAAGACTAGACCAGACCGAGCTAACGTGGAATACATTGCTTAAAATTAGGCTAAGCGCGACCAGATTAGACTTAAGCTGTGCATCGGGCTATACTAGACGCGAGGAGAGTTCGCGGGTAACGTCGACCTTTCGCGAATACGAATGATGGAAATAAAAGAGTGCGGCAAGAGTCGAAAATAAAAGGCGCGGCCGGGCGTGGTAGACCTGTTTCCCATTAGAGTCTCTCCGCGGGCGTTTAATCACCCAATTAAGAGGATTTTCACGTATGTTAATTAGTCAAAACACATGCGAAGCGTCATTTCTCTTTCCTCCGGCGGCGCTTAAGCTTGAGGCCTCGATTGCACTCAAGGGCTCAAAAGAGATCAAAAGGAGGTACGTCGCGCAAGACGTACTACGTGCTCGTACACGTGTGCGTGGGACAGAGGCACGCTGTATACCCAAATGTATCCGCTTAATTCATGCAATTCGTGAGCAATGTTGATGTATCATTTAGGTACGAGATTACAAATGTAAAATAATTGTCTTCTTGGAATTTCAAGCTTTTAAACCGAGAGGGAATTAAGCAGAGATATACACTTATCCCTCCGCTGTATTCTCCGCGTATTCTAGATCATTTCTGAAAAGTCTAATTTCAACGTCAGGGAGGGGCACATTTTGTGGATACCATTAAATTGACATCTCGTATATCAGGAAGAAGTATGGCGCTGCTCGCGGGAGCGTCCTCTCTAGTTCGAGCCGAGATTAGCCAACGTGCTCGAATTTTGGCACGAGTGCAATACGGAAGAGATTCCGCGTCTCGTTTGCCTTCGTTATGTCGGTAAATCCGAAATGATATTTTTTTTTTTGGCCGATAGAAAACAATATTTATTACTTTCGTATATTGTACGTATGTACTTCTGCAATGTATAATCTATCATACGCAAATGCAAACATCGCGCAACATGAAAAATATCGCGTATTTTTAGATTGTTAAAATAATTCGTTCCATTAAGATAATAACTTGATAAATTGAATTTTTGCCAAAAATGCATTTTATTGCGATTATTTGAAAAATCATTATCTTCGAAGATTATTTCCCTTCAAACTTTTAATGATTTCCTATTTTTTCGAAACTGGTGTAACTGTCGGAAACTGCAACTGCGGAACCCTTTCACCATAATGATAATGCCCCACAGCAGTGTTAATGAAAAAACGTACTATCGTATTACCAATTACATTGTGATTTTAATGAAACGCAAGAATCAGAAAAAAAGCGCTGACGCATTGCGTCCGGTGCGGTTATTCGAACGGGGAGTCGACTTTTTAATTGAGAGCTTTTTATATTATACGGTTATAAACGCGCGCGGCGCGCAAATGAACTACCCTTTATCGCGCATTGTGCTCGCTTTCGCGTCAAAAGCGAAAATCCGCCGATATCATCCGTCGCCCACGTCCGATCGATTTTCAACATTTAATTATCCGGCGCATCAAAACTGGTCGATAAATCGAATTAAGAAGGTCCGTTTGTACTGATTATTTCCAGTGGCGAGAATCTGGAATTTCAAATAGATTCGTGTTTTCCCGAAACAGCATATAATTATTTGGACGCGCGGCTTTTTGAAACTCACGAGTCATTAATCAACGGAAAGAATTCGTTTTTACCGAAAACCCGCAGTCTCGACCGTCCAGTTCATAACTTCGACCATAGTTCCGTACGTTAAGCGACACGAGTTTCTTTTTTAGAGTGACACGGATTGAAAATGGCACGGCTAAGTAATTTGCGAACGCATCGCGACGCTAACTAAACGTGACGTTGCTCGCGCAGCTGCCTGCTACCGATAAATCTTCTCAACGATGGTAAATTACATGCTTTGCCTAATATTAATTACGGTCATTATTCACGCTCGCATTATTGAGCGTCCACGTGTCTTTATCGTCAAAAACAACCAAGCACGCAGTTAACGTTCCTATTTCTGCGCGATCGTTATCGGACTAACGACAATCCTTATCAGCGATTCGTATTGTCGGGATATCTCGCATCCTTTCTACCGAGGATCCTCTCCTTCTCCATCTATGCACTCGTGCCGTATATTCGAGCACTTGTTAAATCGGTCTTCGTCCCTTGTCGGAGATTCGCGTCGTGTCCGTGGATTCTGCGGTAATAACTGGACGCCATTATAAAACCTCCTGAGGGAAACCAGCTAAGGGTAGTTCCTCCCTTCTGACTACCCCCTCCCCCTCTCGCCGTTCCTTTCTTTCTCCCCTCCCCCACCGTTCCTTCGCTTCGCAACGTCCACCCCATCGTCGTTACTACCAGGATACGGATTATCTCCGTTGACCGACGATATTTCTTTTGCCGCGATTCCACGAGTCTCGTTTTGCCGTTTTCGACGTACGATTTTCCCAGATCTTTTCCTCCGCGCATCCTTTTTTCCCGTCATTTGCCCTCCGGAGGCACCTTTTGCTCCCCACCCCCACCGTCCCTTCTTGCACGGTCGCCGCAACCCTTTTTCTCAACGAACCCGGAAGCAGACGTGGAAAAGTTTTGCCGGTTGTAGTCAGTTGTGCGCGACTCTTTGCTTCAGGTGCAAAGGCCCGTTGATGTGAAGACGATTTTTAACTGATCGTTCCTCGGGGACTTTAGACAGAGAGTGCGACAGGGCTGCGTGTCCTTGCGGACACCGAAGATTAATCGATTAGGCGAGAATGATCCCCGAAGGCGAGAGAGAGAGAGAGAGAGAAAGAGAGAGTTCCTAACGTCCGGTAGCGCCGAGTTTCTGAACGCAACTGTACACGTGTATACGAGCGTCAATACGAACGATACCGCCCAATTTATAGCGAACCGGATTGAAGCGTAATCCCCTCGTATGGTACGCATGGGGTGCCACGTAATAATGATTCGAGTGAAAATATAACAAATATAGCCGCTGCCGCCACCACTGCCCATCACTCGAAAATGTCTAAATTAGAATGGACTTGGTGGAGCCGCCAGCAACTCGATCAGCCGAGCAACTCAATCGAGCGGTCGAGAACTCAATACGCACGAATAGCCAAACGAACTTTTATCTGCAATTCGACGCGCGAAGAAACATGGCTGTATCTACGCATATTTCTTTCCTTCTTTCTTTCTTTTCTTTTTTTATGCCGCTCGTCGCGCACGGCTCCGCGTAGAAAATCCGCCATCGCTTTAAACGCAGACGAGCTTCGTATTAGACGTATTCATAACTAAATTATTGAATCCTTTTTACTCGTTGAGCATGCTAAACACACCGAAGCCCATATGGGCGAAGGAACGGCCGTCGCGTCGGGATTAAGGGCGCGGTGAGGCAGAGGGGGAGGGGGGGAAGGGGCCGCCGTTAGGCGGGCGGCAGAGGAAGCGGACGAGGCGAGGGTAAAGCACTAATGAGCAAATAAGGCGAAAAAAGGTGAAAATTCATTAGCAGTCAGCTAGCAATGGGCGACGGTGGGAAGGGTTACTGAGAATCGGCGTAACTCTTTTCCTAGTAAAGGACTCCGGGCTCGACACAAAGGACTCTAAAAATAAATATATAATTAAACGTCGCGATAATGAACTTCTTTATGCGGCATGGCTGCGCGCAGGATACACGTGGACAGGTGCCCCCTTCCGAGACCCAACAATCCGCGTTTCTCACATGCGGAGGGTGCCCGCAATCTTTGCCGGGGGGGGAGCTTATCAGTTAATACGGATCCTCTACGGCCTCGAGATAAATCTGTTTGTTTCCCTCCCCTCAAATTGTTTGCCCAAACTTGGAATCTTTCACAAATCTAACTTTTCTTTGGCGTGCATATATACGTTAGTGTTTCCGTTTTCAGTTTAGTTGTACTTTGAAGCCCTTGAAGAACGTCTGAAGCAAACCGAAGCATTGACACATAAACTTATCACTTCCTGTCGAAATATTTTTTTAGAGTTATATTTATTCATCCACATCTACGTTTTTCCGACTGACCCTTTTGTCCTCGCAGTGATTTAATATCAGAAAGTCTCTCTCTGCTTCTCTAATCATTAATAGAATTTCATTTGCTTTTAATATCACGCAAATTAATTAAATGAAAAGCACACGATGCGTTTCATTTTTTGTGTACGGGATATGCAAGATTTACTCTTTCAACACAAATAAATTTTAAACAAAATTAATTCAAATATGTACAGACACATTTCAATAAAATTTCGAAAGAGATGCGCGCGATATTTCATCACCGTGATACTGAATTGAAGTTTTTTTGCGCGTTATGATCACAGAGCGGAGTATAATATTCTAAATGCTCGTTGAAGTTGATGCGACGTTTATCTGACGAACAAAAAAGATGCGGTAAAAATCTTTTGCCTTTTCTTGAATAATATCTTGTTGCTTTAATTCTCCGCGCGCAAAAGTGAGTACTATCCTATTGTACCGGCTCGCCTGTAAGCTCGTCTTTCACACCTATGTGAATCTTAATCCCAAGATTATGTCAAGTCGATGTCCAAAAAGGAATAAGTTTCAAATTCTTATAATTCTCGAGATGAAGAGCAGGAACACCCACTTGATTCATGCTTGATTTTTGAGCATCCTCGAAGTCTTTTTTTTTTAGATCTGCTTTTAATCAAATATTTATTTATTTAGAAATAAAATTACACAAGTTTGACTAATCGATATATTTATGTTCTCTAATGCTTGATGAATCGTGGAAAGCAATCAGTTGTTGTCATCCAACAATAAGAGAAAATATAATGTCGATTGAAAAAGACAGATATTATTTGATCGGAATTAACAGAGAAATATTTGATTGCTACTTGCAAAACTGGTGACAAAGTCGTTATCAGGGTTAACGAATCGATTCATTAAGTCGCGTACTCCCCGACTGGGTATCGTAGAGGAGGTGGTGGGAGAAGGTCGAATGCTCGCGGAGAAAGCACAGTACAGCAGCGTAATAAATGCATGGGATTAACGAGGAATAAATAACGAGAGACTGTTAATAATGTCGTACCCTCCTGGTCCCTTTCCTCCGCCCCTTCGCCTCCGATTCCCTCGTTAAGCGACTTATGGTATACCGAGGCGACGCGACGGAGGGTGGAGGGAAGATTCTCGCGTGAGAGACTCGCGAACCAGGAAGTTTCGATGATCATTAAAGACGCATCTTCGGCCTACACGCTCGCGATCGGCTACTTAGCGGTACCGTTACGGCCGCATTTGCAAGAATCGGACAGCCGCGACTGGACCATGTGTCTTCTCTCACCTCGTTTTTCACGGCGTGTCGAGTTTTACCACGTGCTGATTTTAGGGTATACTAGATTTCTCGCTTATTCAAAAAATACTATAGATAAATTTTAGACGTTTCACGGCAGTAAAAAAAAATAATTCAAGATACCTTTTGTGAGAAAGTCGTATGCGCGAGTGTTTACATGATGCCAGATTTCTTCGCTTATCTATTTCTATTGTTCCTTATGCAGATCAAGGAGGCGTAATCGCTCGGTAGTTAAGATACGCTCACGTGACCGCGTAGTCGGGCCTTTTACTGTAATAAACGGCTGCGAACAACGACTTTTAATAGCTAAACGAAAGCATAGAGAGGAAAAGAATGGAGAGGGGAAGGCAGCGTTTCTAGCGTAAAGGTAATTTATTAACGAACGCGTTTGTAATCGCGTGCTCCTTTCACAATGCGCGCACTGGCTGACCCCGCGGGCGAGCACGATGAACGCGCTTAATTAGTGTGCTTAATTAATAATTCTACTGCACCGGCCGCCAGCTCGTTTCTCTCTCGCTCACCCTCTTTCCTCCTCTTCACCCTCTTCTCTCTTTCTCTCTCACCCCTCTTCCACTTTATCTCTCTCTCTCTCTCTCTCTCTCTCTCTCTCTTTCTCTCCCTCTCTCTCTATTTTGAACTCGGGAGGAGTGTGGAAACCGTCGTTATATCTTCTTTCGATGATTCTTAGATCATAAATAAAGTCGCACGGTTTTAAACTAGTTTGTCTGCCAGACAAATCGCGCAATATCTTAGAAACTGACAATCATAATCATAATTGAACAGACCAAAAATAAGTCAACTTGCTGTACGATACACACGCGACAAATAATTTAATTATTTTTCTGTTCAAGAAGCTGCAGTGATATTTCAGAATATTTACATATAAATTCAGGTCTGTAGATTTCAGAAGCAATGCGTATAATGACTGAAATATATTCAAAGAGTAAAGACTTTACTGCTGCAACCGATAACGAAGTATATTCATGTTTCGCAATTATGGCTCAAAGTGAAACATGCATTATGTTATGTCACATTATGCATCTAGTCTGCGCGACGGAACGTTCCCTGTTATGCTTCCCGCCCAGTTAATGTTCCGTGTTACGATTCCGACGATTCTGTATTCTCGAAACAAAGACTTTGTTTGCCGTAACGGAGGTACCCCTGGCTATCGGCCTGATTCTTTCCTTAGTCGTCCTCAGGAAGTTGCATATAACCTCGAGGTGGAAGGGGCGGAAACGTGGGGCATGACGATCTCAGAAAACACATCGTGCTCCCTGTTTCGAAAATGTTTCATTCGCGATGGCGATCCTAAACCTGTTGTCCTTTTGTTAATCATTATTTAAGCAAACTCAAAGGGCTATTTTTGCTATTATGGCAATTTTACGGACGCTTCAAATTGATTGAAAATGCGTGCCTGCTCACGTTTGAATACAACACGGTTATTTTTTTTTTATTTTTTTATTTTTGTACCATTTTGCTCCTGCTCTGTACAAGGGACTGAATTTCTAACGCGAGTTTCTAGCACAAAGAGGTCGGTCATTACAGAGTATGTCGGAATTCGGCAGAATCAGGGAAGTCTCGATTTCAGGCAGTGACGAACGTTTGTGTCGGTTTCATATTTCGTTGTTACGTGCGCGAAACGCGCACCGTAACCGATTCGCGCGCGCGGCATCGATCTTGCTGGTTGTTTTTATGCGCGGTTTTCTCCCAAATATACGAATCGAGCGCGATTTATTTCGCGCTCGCGATTCTCCCGATTTTTCGTATCAGTAATAATAGCCGCGGATACTTCAAATGATGCATTATAACAAAAAATTAATAAAAAACATGACTGTCGCTGAAGTGTTTACCGTTCAAATGCTACAACGCTGGACAATATTGTTCTTTCCGACGCGCGGCGAAGAGATCGACAAATGGCTCGTCAAACACAAGACACTTGCGACGCCGGTAAAGCCCGCGCGATTCCGCGTGCACGGTAGCTTTTCCATTCGCTTAAAAAAGAAAAAAAGAAAAAAAAAAGAAAAAGGAGAGGACCGATTTCGACGCGGCAGGGCCTTAGAAACGACTTTCCGCGGATCATATCTCTGAAACGCTCGTATTTAGTGGCGATCGAGGTCGTTTCCTGTTATTTCCATATTTCAAATTTCAATCCCGAAATTCACGGTCGTACTGGCCTACACGCAGAAGAGTACGGAGAAACAGGGGAGGAGGGAAGGGAGCCCGGCAATTCATATATGCAGATCTGAGATTCGCACGCCGCCGCCTTCGATTCCCCGTCTCGAAGTTATTATCACATATATTAGACAACTGACCCGTGTGCACCTCCCTGCCGCCGCCTTGGCTCGCCCGCGCCAAGGCAACCCTCACCCCGTGGAACTGCAAGCAGTTCCGGATACAATATCGCGGTACGCCGACCGCGCCGTTATGGTAAGAACCCTTTTATTGTTTTACATTGTTTCCGCTTTTCATCTTTCGTTACGCGCGATCCGGGGG